>JAQFYC010000136.1:0-82012 GCA_034694165.1 Tomocerus mixtus | reverse complement strand
TTCCACACAAAACTTTTCATAGCGTCCAGTCCATATTTGAAGCTTTTCTTCTAGAAAAGCCTTCTCGTCGATAGAGAACAAGTCATAAGGTTTCATCGAGACCCAAACTAAAGCCTCCTTTAGGAGGTACACAATTTTGCTTAAAGCTCTCAGCTTGTCCCGGTGATCCCGTCCCAAAACCGGTGTGAGATAGAAAACATTATCTAAGTCGCTTGACTTGAAATAGACCGCTGCATATGCACGAGCCACATTGGAAAGCACGTCCGCTGTAACAAAAAATAAGAAGAATTAAAAAATCTTCTACACTACAAAGCTACGTTTTCAAAATGTCAAAATCGCAAGTTAATGATTGGCTAACCGACTATATGCGATCCATCAATTTCGAAGGCTATGGGTAGGTATCTGACAACTCTTTTCATGCATTTGTGGAATAGAGGTAGACCGGCCGGAGTGATGAAAACTTGAGCGAAGGAATACATGCCCCACAACAGATAATGCATGGCACAGCGGTATATGAGATAATGATTTGCGTGAATAAGAAATCCACTTTCAGATTCGATGAAGGCATCGGCCATGGCCACAGATTCTGCGGTGCCTTCAGACAGGGTGCTCAGATAAAAAGGCAGGGATCCTAAACCGCGTATCATCCCTTTTACCAAGGATCCTTCCTGGATGGCATTGCACGAATCACAACGCCAACGGGTTTCGCTGGGCTTTGAAGGTTTCTTTAACAACAGATTTCCTCCGATGCATTCTGGACACATCAGGGCAGAGAAATACGTCTCTCCTTCAGTTTTGTCTCGACATCGGGCGCAATAGCATCTAAACCCTCTGCCAAGTCTCATCTTCTCTTGGCGCACTTCTGTACCGTAGAGAAGGTCATATGGAGCGTAGGAGATGGTGAGAAGGTCACCTTTCTTGATGTTCCTTCGAGCGTGGAATCTGATACAACGGTCAACTGTCCCATCTTTAGCGATACTTTCGAAGAAACTGAAATCCATTGCTGGTGCACATTCATTAGGGAATAAGCTGCTTTTTAAGTAAATACCTTGACCGGCAACCCTAGGAAAACAAAAACGTTTTACATTACTCCGATGCATCCCCCCTTGTCCTAGATAATTCTGATAATTTCATAGTATCCAAGTAATTGTATGCAGTAGAAGTGAACTTACTTCCGGTAATAAAACTTGAAGCCGTTAATTACTAAAATCTTCAGAATGCGGTAAGTCTCGTCGGATGAAATATCTAGACCACAGCCTATGGATGAAAATTCCCATAATTTTTGTGCTTCTTCTTTGCGAGCTGCTTCAAATCTAGGGTCCATACCGGGGAAATTCCAGCACAGTTCATACATTTCTTTGTATTTCTCAGGCTCCATTTCCTTGTAGAGCATCATACGGATAGCCGTAATATTGTAGAAAGCTTGCGTGGAACATGGAATCCTCTTCTCCTTATAGACACGGCATTCGAATCTTTTGTGATCCTTTTCCTGCAATATAAATATAAATATAATAAGATATAAAATAATTATATGGCATGTTTTCAGTCATCAATCGAATATTTCATTTTCCCTTATAAAATGATTCGTAGTAATAAGGAAATCTGAGAAATTTTATCCGTATTTTAAATTGTTGAATGTCATTAGTCCTTTAATCAAGTGTTAATAAATGGTAAAACTTTTAATGGTTTACTTTTAATTAAACCCTTTAACATTTAATTACCCGCGAGCAGCTGAGAGAGCAACAGGGAAAGTGACATTCTGGGCATGCGAATATACCGGAGATCGCCTTGTGACATCCTACACACGTGAAAGGGGTATCCCCCAAATTCGGTTGATAACAAGGCCCTGTCAGTATGGGCTTTTCTTCGAACACAATATCGCCCCGCTGGAAGTCGTTTTCAGAAATTAATACACGGCCCATGCGTCTTTTCCTGTGTTCTGAGAGTGAAAGAGACATTTTTGTCTCTTTTTTAATTTTATGGAGAATTTATGGAGAATATTGTCTAGAAAAGAATGAGTGGAAATTGAGAGAAAATGAAAAATGATGTGTCCGGTTCAGCGGCTGTTAGCAGAATGGAAAATATCGTTCGGCTGGATTGTCAGTCTGCCTTTGTTTGTTTCTTTCTTTGTTCTTCTCTCGCTTCTAGAATATTCTCGGATTACTCTTACGCTGTATACACAATTCCTATAGCAACATAGCAAAAGTGATGCTAGCCCAATTGTATTTTTTAAACTTTAATTAGAGCAATGACAATGACCAACAAATTGCGCCATTTGCGTGTTCCTTGAAAAGTCTATGACAAATGGCAACCAGTATTGGCACTGGTAGTATTAGTATATCATTACTACTTCTTTAGTATCTCCATTATCGAGCTTATTAGATTATTATTATTAACAGTAACTTTTTAACGGTTCAACATTTTTGAATTCCGTTTTCAGTATTCACTAGATTGGTATGCACTTGCAATTTACAATCAGTCATCGCTAAGATAAACAAACAAGTTTTCTTATAAAGTGCAGTTTCTCAACCACTTGTAATTATTCGACGAATACTAAACTAAGGCCACTTTAGTTGACTATCATTTAAAATAAGTAACTATAGACCTGCGTTATCTTTGCATGAACGAACTATAGCCTTGCCATTACAGATTAATCAAGTATTATATTATGTCATATGTTACAGAAAAATAAACCCTGACGAATATATGCAGTTACTTGTAATGTTTTCATACTGAGTGTTCAATAAAATCATTAATCCACTTTCACTCCTGCAAACTGCAACAATTTAAGCGTACCCAGTACCAACAAACTTATACAAATCATATTTTAATAGAACAATATATTATAAGTCCTGGATGGAAAAGCTCATAGAAATACAGATAATGATTTGCTTGTATTTGGTTAGATAGACGTAATAGAAAACGGGAAATCATTTTTAAAAGGTCATACGTATATTGTAAAAGTACAAGTATATTTAGTAGTATCATCATGTAAGATTTACAAACAATAGCCATAAGTTTTGCAAATATTTTGAATGAGTTGTGATTTTTCATTCTCTGGCAGGAAACAGGACTGAGCTGCATTGAAAGTCTGTAACGCATTATAAGAGAATTGACATTTATTAATTATTTTTTAATCTAATAACCGAAAACCCTGTTTATATTTTTACAATCACGGATGTTTACTTACCCCTCTGACATAATGGACTTCTGAAAGACCCCAGTTAGACAAAAGTCTGTATTCATCGTCAATCCGAGTTCCAGTTATAGTCGGATCGTCCGTGTTCACGGATACATTGCACTTGTCCTCGAAGAACCTATAAAAATAATATTTATTAACTTGAAAGTCAAATGCTAAAGAAATGTTGAATTTGAGAAATATGTTGAAGTCCCAGCTTATCACATACTTAATTATAGGATGTGGAATGGACGAACTTGCCACGGCTCCCGTTAGTAGGGATGACCATGGACAGCATTCAAGATGAATTCTTTCATCCGAAACTCTTTTGTAGACTTTATCATCTTGCAAAATTCTGTAGCCGTGCCCTATTCTCTCAGCGTGAAGGATGTCCAAAGCATTTGAGACTTGGGAAGCTGGTCCTGATTCACCTGCATGAACTGTTCGGTGAATTCCCATTTTAAGAGCCCTGTCAAAAATTGAAATCGCCTCGGGTTCCAGCATAAACTTTTCTAAATAAAAATGCAAGTAATGGGTTAACTTTTATACATATAGATTAACTATAATTTATAGTAGGTGCTGGCAAAATTGTTCTCGTCTTTTACCCACAATGTCATTGCCTCTTCGGCATATTTTCCTCCCGTTAGTATTTAATGTTTTTGTAGTACAGACAAAATATTTTTAATTTTAAAGCTTTTACTCGATATTATGTTGGTTTTTGATGGAACTGTATTGTGCATGGAAATTAAGAGTTAAGAATACTGAAATGTCAATAATGACAGTCAAATAAAGTCAATTGACTAACAAAACATCAAGAAAAAGCTCTGAAAAATACTATTATGGTCATCAAAACATTAAATACTTTTCTTATGTCATACGTGGATACGAAAAGATGGCAAAACGTGTGTAAAATATATTTTACCATCTTGAGTGTCAGGTAGGGCAGCAATATCAATGGCAATGATTCTATCTTCGTGAAAACTTCTGTCAGCAGCCAACTCGAGTGTTTGTTCATACCACCGGGTTGAGTATCCTCTAATGCATGTAGCTACCAAGTTAACTCTGGAACCAAAGTCGGCTTGTCCACGTTTCAAACCTTTCAGGAGGGCCCCAGTAACATCCCAAACCCATTTATGGCTCTCCGTCTCATCTCCCTTTTTTAAAGAATATAAAAATTATTATTATCTCCCGAAAATCACATTTACAACCAATTTACTCAAAAATATACCTCCGTCTGTTTAGCAACGTCATCAGGTATGATTATATGAGGACAAAATCTGGCTTCGCAGTATACAATTCCAGACAAGGCTTGATCTTCTGCAAATTCATATGCTACTCGCTCAATTGCCTTCAAATCTGCCCTTGAAATTCGTAAACAAAAAGCATTCGTAATTAAGCCTCGTCATAATTAACTTTCACTTTATACAAAGAGACGCTTCTTTTTTTAATTACTTTATGCTTGCAAGAACTACATCAAACTTTGACAAGAAATATGCCAAATCTTTAGGTGTCTGGACAACCAAATAATCTTTCAATTCCTCAAAGGTTCCTTTTCCAGGTAGCTTCACTTTCTTTTCCCTGAAATTCATTAAAAGGCAAGTTAATTATTAAGTTAATTAGGCATCCATATCTATAGTGCAATATGCTAATTTAACAATAATTGGAAAATTAACTAACTGCCAACTGTACAATATGATACATAATTATATTAAAATTATATTTTATACTTATAATAATTATGCACGTAATATATTATTATAATTAAATATTGTCTCACTTTGCCAATTCCCAGATAGTCTCATGTCTCAACGCTCCATCGAGATGAACATGCAGCTCAACCTTTAAGAATACAATAATATTATTTATATTATATAATTTAAAAATCATTTGGTTAATACCTTTATTGCACTAGTATATCATCATTCTCTAGTTGTGCATGAACTATTGCTAAAAAGATTTGTCTCAATAAGAGAATGCTACGTTTAAAAGAGAATTGATTTTTTCTATCAATTAATTTGTGTTAAATAAAAATAGGTAAACACGTTGCACAGATATACTGACATTGTAATAAATCCCAATTAATTTAAGCTTCTTGCTACGCAGTAAAATGAAGTATTTCTTAATATTTTTTTAGAGTAGAGATGTGCATACCCTTGTTAGTGGCCTGTTTGGGACGTAGGGAGAGTCTTTGTTCCTGTTTCTTTTGACACCAATCATAATGAGTAAAATAACTGATACAGTGACAAGTAATCCAACCCACCTGTTAAAGTTCAGAAATACAAATTTTCTTAATTAGAGAGTTAGAGAATGAACTAAGAGCTACCAATGAATAAGTGCGGTCTGGTCAGGAGAACAGAGCTCCAAAGAATGAATGAGAAATAATATTTTGATTAGATTATAATTATCTCCAGGCCAGGCAGTCCAGTTGAGGCTCGCAGAATTAAAAGAGCTTAGTCTTCAAGTTGTTTGTGCGGGCATGGAAAAAGTTGTGTCTTATCTAAATGGCAATTCTAAAGTATAGTATATGGTATAGTGCTTAATGCTACTGATTGATAGTAATATTTACGATTAGTTAGTTAATGTGATTATAGTAATAGGTACACAGTACAAATAATTATATCTGCAGTAAGCCGCATCAACATATATGAATACTTTGTATATCCTTATCTTTTACACTTGCATGGCAAAAATTACCCTTATATTTATGAATGGATCTTAAGCACGAGATAAACACGATTATTTTGAAATCCTATGCACGTAGATTTTTCCTTGTAGTTATTAATGGTGATAAGTATATTTATCGTCGAAATCCATACAGACAGGCAGAGTACAGGTGCAGTGCAGTGCAGTGTATTACTTGTACAACACTACATATATTTATGGCCCAACCAAAGTATTGAATTTAATTGAACTGTGAGACAAAAAGTTTTCTCGGTTCTCGCTCTCAAAGAGCACTGAGAATTGAGACTTAGACTGAGAGTTGAGACGAGACAGATCTGATAGTAAACGCGATGAAAATAATGCTTAGAGGTAAACTGTAATAAAAAGTTGAATGCCTAGCTTACTAAATATTATGTGCTATTGTATTTGAACTTTAGAAAACTGTATTGAAATGAAATCGATAAACAATAGCTTGCTTTCATAATTATTGCACTTTCACTTTTCAGCTATTCGTATTAAACAACAAATATTACAAATCAAACAAATAATGAGAGGAAACTCTCAAAAATGTGATGTAAATCCAAAGTTTTATGATCTATAGGCAACGCTTTTACCTACGTATATGCCTACACTACATAATTATGCTTCTAAGGATCACAAAACTAGTGAAAAATGTAGCAAGAATGAATATGCTTTAGGGAGTCTTTGTTGGTACCCACCTTTTCTAGATATCAGATATTTATGAAAAACATTCCCAATATCCCAATTGCAGTGTAGTATCAGTAATAACATCTTCACTATTATTAAAAACTGTTTAAACTAGTAAACATAATTTGCATACAGACAGTTTACCTGTTACGATATTTATCTGCATTTCACTTATACATGTAGGAATATTCACAATTGCTATTTATATTTTTATTGGTACAAAAATCTCATGTTAACCTTCGAATGTCCCCAGAAGACAATAAAAATATTTTTCTGCGCAAACATGTTTATTCATCATATACTGTCTCAACTATTCAATAAACAATCCTGATTTTTAAGACATACTAGTAGTACACAAGAGGCAAATGCCAGATGCTTGGATTTTATTCTTCAAAGAGTTCGCAGGTTTTTGGCATCTTTGTCCATATTTTCAGACGTCATTAAACTGGCAATTAAGTTTTTGCTTCTATTTCTTGTAATTGTATAGTCAGCAATATCAGGAGGTGATACTTTATTACTGTATGTACCTTGTACCACTACAGTTCTCTCTGCGCTGCGGTTTATACACAAGCTCATGGAGAAACCAGGGATCGAAAATGTTTGTAATCCCGCAAAATCCAAGATGGACCCTCAAAAACCCCTAATTCCCCTCCCCCCTCATTTCTCCCACAATTTCCCTCAATTGGCCCTTATTCCCTCTTAATTTTCACTTTCCCCTCTCATTTCTTACAATTTTCCTCATTATACCTCATTTCCCCTCACTTTCCCTTATTTTCTCTCATTTCCCCTTATTTTCCCTCTTTTTCTCCCATTTTCACCCCTCCCCCTTATGGGCCACTTTTCCAGCTGGCTAATTAGTCCAAGTCAAATAATTCTAGTAGGTTTTACTTTTACATGGGTAAGCGTACTGGACCATGCACAGTACGTAGACATCGTCATGGCATCCCCTCCCCCGTACACAGTAGTGCAATACTATTTTCGGGTCAAATTCTGCACCCAAGTTGAGATTTTTTATAGGTAATGTTGCTATGCTGTTGTTATTGCCCACTACTGCAACAGTATTTTCGGATCAAATTCTGCACCCAAAAGGACAATAACAGCATAGCAACATTACCTATAAAATTTCAATGTGGGTGCAGAATTTAACCCGAAAATACTATTGCACTACTGTGTACGGGGGAGGGGGTGCCATGACGATGTCTACGTACTGTGGTACCATGTATAAGGGAAAGAAGAAATCTGGCTCGCAGAATTGATTGCAAGGCAAGGTTTTTCATCCCTGCGAGGAGCACTGCACCGGTTTCTGATATGTAACACAGCATTTCATAATGATGAGATAAAAGCTCACTTTTGAAAGATATAGGAAATTATAATTATTCTGCCGTATGTATGCATGTTTAGTTAGACTAGTTATTATCCCTGCCCCGCCCTGTAGTAATCTAATTCTAATTTAAATATGCCCCATAACCAATAAGTGTTTACGATTAGGTTATGTACCTGCACAACCTACTTATTAGCACAAACAGCTTAGTCGGATTTAGTTACAGAGATAAATAAATGTACACAGTACACAATACGCATTGTACATGATTGATTGATTGATTGAATTTATTAATGTCCTCGTCGAGCAATAGCCCGTAGGACATACACTATACACATTGTACATATTATACATTATGTATATAGTACACATTGCGTTTATTAATTAATGGATTACAGTCAGTATGCAGTACAGACTATTCTGTCATTCTAAGCCCGTACTGCTTGGTCAATTTTAAATTAAAAGGCTAAGAATATATCCCATTTTGAATTTAAATGTATACATTCTTTTAATGAGCTTTGTTTTAATATTTGCTTACCAATACTAAAACGATCTGATTGGTTTTACGTGTGGGTCGAAGTAGAACTAATTTTTACGATCGTCCTGGCTCATGTTTGCTGTGTGAGGCGGCTTTTTAATCCCTTGGCTTGACTTACAAAAATTGGATAACTAAATATATCCTTCGCTCTAGTTTACACTTATCTTTAGAGAATAAGTAGAGGAAAAGACCATATTATTATGCTATCAACAATGGAAAAAGGAACGTGAGTGTTTTCGAGGGTACCTTTATGTATATTCCAAATATTCCCTAATCCTCCTCATAAGATCTCTAAAAATACGTAAATAATCACACTACTATACATAAAATTATACTAGTTGAGACTCTTATAGAAACTTGAACCGAAGTACGTGTACAGTAATCATGTAAGAAACCAGATCTTTGTACAGCATACATGTATTTTAGGGTAGGGTGCTCTTCTCCAGACAATCTCCCCTGTTCTCCCTATTTTTAAAGGCATACTTATGTCCATAGGGAAGATTCGAGTTTAAATACAAAAGATAATTCTAAACCCGGATTGTATTGCAGATGCGATGGAATGCATACATAGTTATGTTATAGTGCTATAATATGCTTCTGTACTAAGATTGTTCTCAGATTCTCATTTTATGTCCCAAAATAAATAGGTTGCTATTTATAACTAGCAGAGAATGAAATGGAGCTGTTGAATATGCTCGTTGGATTAAGAGATTCGCAAGATTGATCCGTAAATACCTACTACATTCCTAAAAAGAAAAACAAACAGTATATACACACTATAGACAGAGAGAGACGCTAATTAAAGAAAGATGTTGGTATTACAGTAAATTAGCTCAGTTAAGTAGCTACACGATAACTATTACAAACACAAATACTCTTGTGTCAATGGGATTATGCTACGCGTATAACATACAATATAGATTCAATTCACATAATATATGACATAGAAATCGGTTAGTTGGGGTAATAAATTGATTCTAGTTGATGTCTCAAAAATATTGCGTGAGCTAAACCCGTTCACACCAAACACTGTCTCTGTTTAGACTAGACGGACATATGGTATAGATTTATCTCTGTCTGATATAGGATTCTTTAGTTAGATAGAATTGTAATTAAAAGAAGAATGAATGAATGTTGCATGCATAATTGTTTCATGACGAGCAGCACATTATTTTACATGAATTGTACTACCGTTAATAATTCAAGTGCATTAAGCAAATTAACTGATTATACAGACATATAATAATACTAAAAGTAATAAGTCTTTTCAATATGTATAAGTATTGGGATCGATATGATTATATACTTTTTACTTTACAAATTAAATAGTTGGATGCTCAACAGGTGCAGGTGTGGGAATTGTGAACGTATATTACCTGCATAGTATTGTATAATTATCTATACTACTTACTTAAGTATGATAATAATATAGTAATTGTTCTCTCTGCACAAAACAACAAAATATATTTATTTAAGTTATAAATTAATTAATATTCAGCGTACCTTAATAATAGCACAAAGCTAATCGCAAGTGTAAGCAGACAAGAGAAGACAAATGTATCGTAGCGTATCAGCGTTATCAGACTCTCAGTGAGATAGACGTAAAGTTGCCTCTCCAACAACCAAAACGAAACTGGATGCTGCCTTTAGGAATCTCCTCTCAACTCTTAACCTTGAGATTTGATTAAATTATACACACTACGTTACACTAACACTGCTACACCCTTTACCTCTTATCTGGTCCATTATATGATATACTAGATAGATATGATATGTCAGACAAAAATAATATTAAATGAGTAGCTTATTGTAGCTTGTACGAATGTACTACTGTATATATATCTACATACAAATATCATTATGTTATTAGACTCGATTTGGGTCCAGCACACACAGCAAGCATTATATTATAATACTGCAGTAAATATGCCTATGTATATTTAGTGGGCAGTTTATGGACCAAGCAAGATATAAATGGAAAATACACATATCTATGCGTACTTATGTACAATGTACCTTTTTGTTTGTAGCTTAGTGTATGCAAGTTGACTTCTTTAAGAAATTGAAAAGTTGTGAACTGCAATAAGCACGGCTTTCACGGGGAATATATAATTTTATATAATTAATAGTAATATAATTGGCAAATTGAAAACCACAAGTAAATATAGTAAAGCCAACTAACAGAAATTGCAGATAACTTTAATTTTCATAGTTTCAGTAAAGCTTTCAGGTGGATAATACTTTGTACCAGATAGATTTTCATTAATGGAACATCCTATAGTACATAGAAATAGTAGATAATCGCTGAATAGATTTGTAATACAATTAGGTGCAGATTGAGTTCTTTAAATGATAAACATATCATTTTGTAAGGTGCTTAATTGCAAGTCTCTTGAATACACATTAATGTATGCATTGCAGAAAATTAAACGACTTAGTACGCATTGGCCAGTACGGATCAATGTAACCTATTTAGTTTGTATTAGTCCATACCAGCAAGTTCCGATCCATTCTTGGCTAGATTGATCAGTACTGATCATTGTTTCGTTTGTTTCAATCAGTAATAGTACGGTTTAATCCAAACGGACTTCCAATACAAACTACAACATACTAAACATTAAATATTTTCAAAGAGAAAACTGTTTATGAAGCACATTAGGTACAAATTAGATATTTTGATATTGTTGTATAACATATTGACTTGGAAAATAATTGGATTACATCATTTCCTGTTTTTGATTTTAAGACTGCTATTATTTATATGCCTACTTGATGAATCATTTCAGCATTTCATCATGTGTGGTGGAATACTTACATGTAAGTACAGTAGCTATAGTTTTTAAATCATATTTTCTATCAAAGGCCTTGAGTTGACAATAAAATTGTACAACGTATGACAATTCTAATGGTATCTGTAAATGAATGAAATAAGGAAGTATTTCTGGCAATGTGAATTCCAGAAGTCGAACTACAAAATGCCATAATTGCTGACTATAGATGTTACAAGAGAAAAATGCCGATTTGAGAATACGTCTTCAAAATATTTCAACATAGCAGATTAAAAGATATCTAGACCAAGATACGCAAAGAAAATGACTTTTGTTTTTTACTATTCTTATTTGTATAAGTATTATGTATGTCCAATCGTAATATGAACAATAAATACCTATACCTTAAGTAAGTATATGTTAAATAATAGCATAATAGTTTAGTCCTACAGATATTCCATATTAAAAAAGAAAAATGTTTGGATTTGAAAGACATTTGCACATATTAATGAGTTAGTTATGCAGTTGCATGTAATTGTAAGAAAAACATTGCATTTGTAGCTACGGTTGATATTATTCTTATGTAATAAAGAATGCAACGATAGTAATGTGAATTTTGTGACGTGAGAACAAATGTAGCCTTTCTTACATAGGTATTATACTATATTAGCGTTGATCTTTATTTTATATTATATACAGAACAGTAATACAAATGATGGCAACTAGAATAAAAATAAATTTATAAGAAGAGTTGTTAGGCTTTGTGGATTCCCGTAAAGATTTTTGATAAAAATATTCTGCGATATCTTTCATTTCATTAGGGTTTTGAGCTTTGTATCCGAAATGACTTCTGGCTTTACTTGAAGAGAAATAGTGAGTTACAGCCGTCTTGTAAATTTCTGCAGGGGTTATCAAAGGAACAAAGTCCAGATTGGGGAATACCTTCATGACCGCGGTATGACAGAACTGAGCTGAGAAGGCAATAGCCCACATGATCCACATGGGGATAACTAACGTGGGGAATGTGTAGCCTAGTTTTTCTATCAGAGGACGAAAGTACTCCAGATTATTAATCGGCGTCTCATCACTTATGAAATACGCTTGACCGCCAACAACTTCCGGAGCCTCCAGGATCTTCATTCCCGCTTTTACGTGAGCCTGGACCACATTCTTAATATCACAGAACTGGACAAGACTTTCACCGTAACCGTACCGGAATTTCAGCATGGGCAAATTGGAAACTATCCTGGGGAGGTGACGTTGTTCTCTAAGACCCATAACGCCCGCCATCCTTAATGCACAAGTCCGTAACATTTGTCTTCCGTCCAAATTCATTTTCCTATCTGCCATTAAAACTAGTTGTTCGGCAACGGATTTCGTTCGTGAGTAATGGTCAACGTGTCGATGAAGTGGAAAATAGGGCAAAGACTCATCTCCATTGTGAATCTCTTGTCCTCCGAAAACTACGTTGAATGTACTTGTGTACACGAGAGCTTTAATTCCACAGGTGCCGCATGCCTCAATCACATTTGCAGTACCAGTTACGTTTATTGCTTCAGTTTTGTCCCAATTTGTTGGCATCATCTCTTTTCCAGACATTCCATAAGAGGCTACAATATAAAATACAATATTTTTATTATTAGGACAGTTATAGCAACATTAGCGATATTTATGAATATTATAAATTTTCACTACCTTAAAGCTTATTTACACATTTACTATTCTTAGCTTTGTAAAAAGCAAGTTTCATTATGGCAATTCAAAACCTATAGTTTTTTATTTATTTATAAGTAGCATAGAGGTGTGAATATGGTATATAGGTGTATGGAGAGCAGTATCATTATATTACATAGTCGAACCTACTAAAGATGGGACAAAATCAAAATTATCGATATCGAAGCTTTTTACCCAAACTTTTTCATAGATAAAGATTATCTTCACATTTTTCCTTCAATTACACCTAAATTGCAGATTTAAGTAAGACAAGTTAATTTTTCTGTGGTACTGGAACCATAGATTCTAAATCCAAATATATTTTTACCCTATAGCATTTGTGAGACTACTTAAATTGAGACACTCTAAATAAGTGCCAAAACATTGAAGCAAAATCGAGATGGAGAACCACATAGACACCTCGACCCTCTTCCTCAGTACTTTCTGTTACGTATGGGGACAATATTTGTAAAATCTTTACCTATTTATGCAAAATGCACAATTAGATATTTGCAAATCGTAAAGAGTGTAAAGTAAGAATACGTAAGAATTCTTGCATTGTTATACATTTACTAATTTTATACATACGTAGGTACAGACAGGCAGGTATAAACCCTTGTACTTAATAAATGGTTACTAGACTACTCACCACAATGAATAACGCAGTCGGCTCCTTTAAATGCGGATTCCAGACTTTTCACATCCAATATATTCCCTTTCACAAAATAAAGTTTGTCATTCTCATCGCTGCCAATCGTTACACCAGAATCCTGCACCCATTCCGAATCTGGCTCTCTCACGTCAAACAAAGCCACAGAATTATTTTTCTGAACTAAATCTGCTCCTATGTGAAATCCTATGTATCCACCACCACCAACGATTGCAAATCTCATTTTGCTAATTATCCACAAAATATTTTACTCTTAAATATCTAAATGAGTATTTTAATGGTTAATGAACTTAAAAGTAACTGAAAGACTGCACAGAAGAACAGAAGAACTACATTTGTCCAGTTTCTTCCGCCAACTACTGATATAGACTCCAGTCCAGTACCCTAGCATTTAAAATATGCTGGGAAACTTTCACCAACGAGCTTATTATCTTTGTAGTACATACTTATGGACTATGTACCACATGCACTAAGCATGTTAGCAGGATAGGAAACAGTCATATTATTCTACTCATTATGTAAGTTATATTATGAATGAAGTTGTATACATATATACTTAAACTTACGCAGAAACTCGTGTTGAGCTAAAAGCCATATGATTTTATCCTTGTAATGTTATTGTGGCTGTTACATAGCCATGGTCAATGCCATCCGTATGTGAATATGTAATACGTATGTATAGTACTTTAGGAGTGGGACCAACTTTTTACCTCTTTTACATGAAACAAGTTGACCTTCATTTTCTTTACCTATTATTTGTGTAGGCAACTTTGCATCTTTTAATTTATTCCATAATATGTAATGTTAGCAAGCGGAATTAGATAGTAATTAGTATTTATATTGAATTCTTAAATTTGTTCCTCTATTTTTTAATGCATATTTAATTATCTAGTGTAAAATCATAAAATCAACGTTATTTTAGTTTGTTAATTACTTTTTATTTCACTTGATTTACGATACGTGTGGTGTAACTGCGGTGCTACTAAAGACCACTCAGGTGCATTTGTTTATACAAGTTTACGTTTTCAGTTAATACTTTACTTAAACAACTTTTCACAATGCTCAAACTTTAACAAATTATAATATATCTAGTAGAATTATTACATGTTTAACCATTCGAAACATTATTTTGAAAATGCAGACTAGGAGCTACCAATTTAAAGCTGCAAATGGAAAACATCATGAGATTTATAAAGTGGCAATTATCATTTTTACTAGAAAACAATACCTAGATTCATTTAAGCCAAATAAGTACAATTACCTACTTTACTGATAACAATAATGAGGAATGTATTGAAATTCTAAAAATTATTAATTAACCAAACCACATAAGCTAAACTCAACCACTAACATACCGTAAGATCATACTATCATAGACACATTTTGATTTCTATAATTCGTACAGAGTAAATGAGATTTGATATCTTAATCACTCGCAAAGTAGCCAAAAATTATTTACTTAGTATTTATTATGCAATTCTACGAGAAAATATATTCTAGCTTTAATTTAAATCACAATTTGCGTAAGGCATATACACAGTACATGTGGCAATTAGCAGCTACGTGGTGTATAACAATTAAATAGTATATCCATAGGCTAGTATTTCACACAGTTCTTTGGGAGACGTAAGCAAAAGATTTAAGATACTCAGCAAAGTAGGAAAACCATACTGAGCATGAAAAATGTAGAGACTAAAAGTCCAAATTAAATTGTTTGTGAGTTGAAAATGTACCATACGAAAAAATCCTTAATAAAAGTCAATTATTCAGAAGACTTTTCGAGGAATGCTTTACAGTCCCGAATGCATTGTTCGTAGCACTTGTAGAAGCCTTTATCATCGTTGTCCTATTGTAGGGGAAATAAAAATAGATAATAATTATAATTTTATGCTTACTTTCAAGCTATTATAATAACTTAATTTGGGCAAAGTACACTTACGTAATATGGGTCACGAATAATCAATTCTCCTTCAGGATCATAACTACCGAGAAGCAGTATTTGACCCTTGAAATTAGGCGGAGCCAAAGATTTAAGTTCTTTTATATTGGCCTCGTCCATGCCGAAGATTACTTGAAATCTTTCAAAGTCGGCTTGCTTAATCTGAAAAAAGAAGACATGTATATCGATAATATTAAAATTAAATCCTTTAGATGTATTACTAAATTATTTCCATCACGAAAAGCATATTCTGATTTTAATTAATACAATAATAATATAGGTGAAAGATATTTTGAAACATTTGATTTGATCGAACTTAGTTTTACATTGTGTAGGATAACAATGACAATGTCAGAGAAAAAGTTTAATAGTATCCTTTTCTTACTGAAATATAAAAGTTAATGTAACGTTTCTGATTTCAAAATAGGTTTATTACAAACTGTAGTAAGGTAAAAAAATCGTTACATTATACTAAAGTAGTAGAATATTGTTTTTACTGAAAAGATTGCACCGAACTTTGTACCTAAGTACTCATTACATGGATTAATAACGTCATCATGCCATTATAACTTTCTGGGGGCGTAGGAAAAGAGTTGGGTGCAATATTTTCAGCAAAAATAGTATACCCTTCGTTATACAAATATTACTTTATTGCAAGAAAGTTAAGTAAGTCAACTGTTGAGTCAACATCATAAAATAAATTACCTGACGAACAGGATGATTGTACTTTATTCCATTTAGCTTGAGAACCTTGAGTGCTCTTGGTTCAGGTTGGTCGCCAACGTGCCAACTACCTAACGCCGCCGAATCAACGTCCCATTCACTTTCCACACCCTTCTCCTTGACCAGATGGCGGAAAACCGCGTCAGCAATAGGGGAACGACAGATATTGCCTGTAAATAATAATAATTTTTTCATTAGTATAATTAGTATTCTTTTTGTATAATTACATTTGTATAAACAGTAACAGAACTTTACTGTTTGTGGAAACTACAACCCCATTTTTATAACAAATTTGATACCACTCCTTTCCCTTATTCAAAATTAATTCCCCTTGTTTACAATAATTCTTGCTATGTTCGTTAATAATTTTCGAATTGAATCTTATTGACCTAGGATAGTTATGCTTTTGTTAAAAGTACCGGTTAATCTGTATACACACACGGGATGAACTGTGATTGTGTTTGAACTAGCAATATGTTATGTTCAACATATTGGCTAGGATTTACTTCGAGATTAGGATCAGTAGAATAATGACATAAATAAATGGTGATTACATTAGGGCAATATAATATAATGATCTGCTTATTTTTGTTTTACCGGTACCTACTAGCCATAATATACAACTGTATATTTAACACAATAACAGTAATAATATTACATAAATAATATTAACATATATAATGAACTTACCGAGACAAATGAACAATACCGACTTCTTGGCCATCTTGAGCTAGATGAAGGATTAAATCCTTGTGTCCGGAGGTCGTAAGTTGCACGAAATTTTACGAAATGATTCTGATCTGGTAAGGAGGAGGATTCCGCTCACCTCTATCTAAACAAACAAAAGTCATCAGTAATTACATAATAGTATATATCAGTCTTTACTTTCGAAAATAAATATCATAGTGGAATAGAATTGATAATAATAAAGGAATTCTTTCGAGTTCTGGGTGTAGGGAGAGAGATGATAAGATTAATGAGATATCAGATGTTTGATCTGCTTACCTGTCGTGAGTCGTGATTTTGGTAAAATGAAAACCTACTGAAATCTATTTCTACACAGACAGAAGGAAATGAAAATAGGGATGTTATAATTAAATATTCAGCTGTAACTCTTGTAGGGATGCAAAGGCAAACAAAATCAACCTGTGTGCGTGCGTTTGCCTGCCGTCAACTCAACCGAAACCGAACCGTAGTTTTCGTGGTGTGAAATGTAATGTGATTGAATACGAAGCGAAGATAGTGAACTTGGAAAGTGAATCAAATGTGCTATTATATGATATAGGATAGCGGCATAGGACTAGGACTGCAGTTTGTGTCAGTTATTGTGCTATTATGTCATAGGCAGGAAGACCTATCGGACAATATCACTTTGCATTTGCAAGGACAAGGAGACGTACCTCATGCGGAAAATTATTTTAAACGTCTGCATAGTATAATTATGAGATATTTTTTGTTTTAAAACATGTTTATTATGGTGACTAGCTTTGGAAAATAATATAAAGGCTATCTAGGAAACCAGGCGGACGACCTAATTTCAGTAATTTAACACGGGAGGAGACCAATTTTATTGTCGTATATCCCGGTTGTCTACTGCGAATTGGACATATGTATCCCGTAAGGCGAGAAGTGTATTTAGTATTATAAGTAAAAGTAAGCCTATCTATTGTGCTGGATACGGCGCGGAAAAGTACAATTTTCCATCATTCTGCCGTAAAACTAAAGTCGGATTTTGTTCTGTCAAAACAAACTATTAAAACAAAAACATTAATTGACATTGTTAAATTGAATATTAGCTACTGCTAACAAAACTAATAGGTATTGCTTTATTCCCAACTGTCAACTCAGGTGAGTGGTATCTATTATTGCATTAAGTATTACTGTTATGACTAAATAATATTGAAATAGCCTATCACCTATAGGTAAATGATAACAAATGTGAAATAATTTATTTAGCTCAGCTAAATGTTAAATTATTATAGGCTGCCAGCAAGATTTCAGAGGTAGTCAAACGAATTACGAATTTAAATTTCAAGTGGTCTGGTTAATCGTTAATCCCAAGTATCCAGGATAAAAGAATAATATATCTTGTATATATGTGCGGTACAAGTTAAATGAAGTTAAGGCGCTTCGAGTATTTTATTTGTTATAATTAAATTAATTAGTTGTATGAAATACTATAGTGATAATATTAATTGTATTTATGAGGTATTTGTGACATCTTTCTGATGTATTTAATCTAGGATTTGGCAAAATGGGAGAGGCACCTAATAGCGGAACAACGATAGACAGCTTGACAAAAGCTTTGACTTGCACTCGGCTCTTACGATGTAATGTCATCGACTTTATGAGGAAGATTTCTTCCTCGGACGAAATAAGAGGATGCAATTTAATTGGCGTTGGGCGACAAATAGCCCCGGAAGATCGGGAGAAGTATTACAAACAAGAAATTGCGATGAGGCTGCAAAAAATGGTTGACAATCTCAAGTAAGTGATGAACAAAATACTACTTTACAATATATGGCTTTATAGTAATACTGCATTTTATTGTATTGCCTTCCAGGACAAGGTTAATATTTATATTTAATTGTTTTCTATTTGTCACATATTATAGAGAGTTGGACCACACTGTCAATAGTCTAACCCCACCCATTGGCTCATTCAATTTGGGGAATACGAGTTTTGTCAATCAAGAAGTGGCACCTGATCGCATTCCTTTATATTCCCAACTCATTGACAGCTACAAGTGGACAGATAAAGTAAATAATTAGCAAATAATAAAAAGCGGATGAGATTAGTATTATTTTATCCTATAATAAATGTTGTGTTATTTCTATGATAATTTTGTTTTAGGTTCGACATTATGCTGAAGTAGCATGTCCTATCCTCAGTCAAAACAGTCTTAAAAGAACTTTCTTTAACGCCAGCATAAGTGCTAAAAGAAGAAGAACTCTTGCTAACAGTCACGTGGCGACACCAGAGTTTGTGAACAATACGATAATTAGTATTTCAAATTCGTACAATGATATGGACATAAACATAACAAGACCTTTGGGTTCCAACGCTGCTCTTAGTGTAAGATAACCCACTCGTACCTTATTACAATTGAATTGAACTGCATATTTATTTACCTATCAATTTGGCTGAGCACAAAAAACCAATTTAATTTAATTATTGCAGATCACCCTCGGACACACCTTAAAAGCTGTTGTAATTCTCAAGGGCTGGCTTATAGAATGGGTAGTAATCAGAGCATCTAACGAAGACATGACAAAGGAGGACGGAAGTCTTGATCTATGGACTGAGTCTCGATACAAAGTATTTCAAAAAGTGACGGATAATGCTAATGCGGCTATGCTTCATTTTTGTGCTCCCAATTACCCAGAATTATCTGTGAGATCTTTCATGGTATGTGCAATTTACATTCATTTGTTAATTAAAAACTCTCTCTAATTTGTCTTTAGATAAAATTAATATTAATATTTGTATTTTATTTTATTGTTACCACAGACCTGGCTCCACTCATACATCACACTCTTTTCTCAACCCTGCAAAAAATGCTCCCTTCACTTGTGTGCAAATATGATGCCACCGACATGGAGGGACCTTAGAAGTCTGGAGGCTTACCACGAGGAGTGCAAACCTTAAAATCGTCTACCATGGGTACTAGCCTAAGGACCTCCCACTTTCTGCATCTGTTAAATATTACATATTAAATGGAGACACAAATTGATTGATATGTAAACTTTATCTAAGTATATGTACCTACCTAATAAATGCTACTGATTGAGTTTCTACTTATAATTATATTTTAAATTTCTTGACAGTTTCTTTTTCTTCATAGCGCAATATTAGAAAATCTTACAGCAGTAGTTCAATGTGCCTATATATATGTAATTATTCCTTCATTTAACTTTAATTATTACAAACAATAATTAACATAAATTATATCTTAATGTTATCTATTTCTTAAAAAATATATTTTGTGTAGCATGGCCAAAGCTGGTACATTACTACAGACTACGGACCAGACAGTCATGCAGACTAGCTGTAAACCAAGCCTATCTTACCTTTGTATACTATTTCTGACTTCTCCATAAAGTTCCCAGCTAGTTGGCAGTTTACGTAGGTAGCACCATAAGCAGAAGCAGAAGCTCGTATAAATATTACTTAACGTACGTATCGAAGCGCCGAAGGAATTAGGCAAAACCAAGCAAGAGTTCGAGTTGCTTTCTACACGACATGTAATTCCTCCCCGAATGTAAGCTTTGTGTATCTTAGGCAATGCTATGTCAATGCCAAAGTATTTGTATTCGCGTTTCTTCCGTCCATCCTGACCTGACGATGAGTGGAAGTGGAGTGCGGCTGGAGTCTTCCATTCATATCAGTCATAATTCTACCATGGAGCAAGTGTGACATTCTCTTACACTTTCTCCTCTACACAATGTTCCTCTAGTTTACAGCCGACAGCATAAAGGTGCTTATCATTAGAAATAATTTGTCCTTATCAGTATTTTTCATAATTTCTTTACTTTAACAAGTACATATTTAAAAAAGTAGAATTGGGACATTTATAGGCTCTTTGGTTTCTCATTCTCCTAAAATTGTAGGAAATAGTTAAGTAGTTCAATAATGCTCGACAATGAAAGAAATCACAATATATATTAAATCTATTCTTTAATTTTTCTAAGCCTGTCTTGTCATATTATAACCTTCATCAATTATTTACAAGAAAGCTTTTCTCTGCATTGCTGAAAGAATTAAACAAGTTCAATAGAAAACCAGTAATACTGGCAATGACCACATATTATCAGACTGCAAGATGGATAGTAAATTTTAGACTGTTAGCTTAATTCAGGCAAATTACCTAATTGCGGCATTGTGAAAATTTGCATAGTTCTTCTGCACTTTGTACTTTCCTCAGTGATTTCCTTATACATAGAATAGGAAGAGAAAGCACGAAATGGCTGAAGTAGCAATCAAACGATTCGAGAGAAATAATACTCTTAGCTTCGCAAACAATAATAATATTTCAGATATGGAAGATTGTGAGTTTCGACATTTTCCTGCATCGTGCTCATATGTAAACTTTCTCCAAAAGAAAGAAGAGGAGATTCTCAAGGAACTCCATCGGGAGATTGAGATGCTCAAGCATGAAAATTCTGGTAAGACATCTTTTCAACTAACATAGTAATGTATATAGTAAATGTTCAATGTAAACGAAAAACGAGGGAAAATGTATATGAATTAATTGCCCGTGCTGGTAAATTAATCTGGGAAGATTTTCCGTGCAATATTACTAAATTATGATAGAATCTATACATCTATCTTTATTAATTAAATAAATCTATTAATAAGTGTTGCATTATGCGTGCATATTTAGCGTAGTCTTTTTCAGCTCTTCAATAATATGAAGTGTCAACACTAACATAGCCAATATTTTTAATTTATCACTATCTAATTATTCATAATCAAGGGTTATACATTCTACTATTAGCAATATTATATAGCGTAATATGTTATGTGTTAAATAGTGCTGAGTGCTGGGTACAGTTGCAGTGATAATGTAATGCATGCAAATACTACAAAACGTTACAAAGCAAAACAATATCTATAATCTAACAGCAACTACCAACCAGATAACTTTCTCCTGTTAAAAGGGGGAAGGTGAGAATGAGAAAGTCTGTGATCGTTCCAAATACTTACAATCTTTATATTTATCTATGCTTTATACAGATTACTGAAAGCATATACCTATTATAGGTATGTTATGTATATGCACACACTATGCATATTGTGGGCAAGAGATTATTTCGAAGTCTATTAGACATACAATGATAAACAATGTCAATTCCTCCAATGAAAAGTGACATTTAATTTTCATGCAAAAAGATTATAATATGGAAAAATTGGAAAACTTATAAAGCTAATTGAAAAATGTATTCAATGTTATCTGTGCATTTTGGTAGGTATTCCTGTTTAAAGCTACTTAAAATATTCTTATAAATATGAACAAATATGTTATAACATTGGCTTCGTAGGGTGGGTAATAGTTTATGTAAAAGTTTTGTTAAATGAATAACTCATAGATATCTCATCATTACCGTACGTACCTACTAACTACATACACGGCGTCTGCAATAAGTATGGCACCAGATTCCATAATGTCATAATTTTTGGTCACATTTATGTACATTTTTATTGACGTTGGGAATAACTACAATGCTTCCTCTGTCTGTCAGAAAAGTATAATAACTATCATTGTAAGGTTTTGGCTTTCTTATTCTTATATGTAGTGAAAATAATGAAGTACAAGTACAAAGATAAGTATGAAAGCTAGCAATGGCATTGTATTGAATGGCTAAGTAAACCAGGTCTCCACTTCTATTACACGACCGAGGCTGCAAACATTCATTTGATATTTTATTCATGAACACCAGCAGAACACTATTATGTATTCGTAATTCGTACATGTACATAGGCAGACAGCAGAAATAAAGTGAAACTCCAACAACGGAAGAAAGCAGATAGTGTACATTGTATGTACTGTAGTTTAGCAAGGAATGTTAGTTAAATGCGCTGTTTGTTGTCCGGTTGTCCTATTTGCGTTCTGTCTCATGTACAGAATGTGTCCAGCACTTTGCATGCAGATTTTAATAAATGAGACACTTAAGTATGTACAGGTATGTACTGCATCATATACCACCGCTACATTATGTAGTGCAAGGTGGGTAATGGGTAACCATTTCTACTAAACATAATAAGCTCGGCCTAATCTAATTGCATATTTAAATCTATTGGTATTAGTATGTAAAATAAAATATTAAAGAAATAAAAAAAGTGGTTCATTGCCATTTAAGTCAAGCCAAGCCACGTCACATAACATATTATGCAAATAAAGCAAGTTCAAGACAAAACGTAGAATATTTGCAAACCAGCAAGTAAACTTGTAAATCGGTCATGTTCATGACATAGTTTATTTATTTCCATTATTTCATAAAATATTGTATGAACTTGGGTTAATTTATTTTTTATTACAAGAACGAATTATTATTGTACAAATAGTTACAATGATTATCTAATAACATTTGCAATTAGGTACATATTATACAGGTATCATTTATACAGGTATGCACGGAACTAATAAAATAGCAACTAATTTACTTAAATATATAGAGGAAAAGTACTACTCAAAGGGAAAGCATCTAGAGCATTTGTGTGAATGTTTCTTAATGGAAAATGAATAGATGTACCTACAATCAGATATGAATGAATTACATTTAGCGTGGTGTTACATGTGGAAAGTGTAATAAAAGTAATTGTACATTTCACCGTCTTCGGCCGGAATGACTTTAGTGTTTACTATGTCGATATAATAGTAGATAAGCATGTAGTGCGTTTCTATATACGCAAACAGGTTTTCTATTCACCGAGGAGCAGTAAACAGAAACATATCTGATAAGATAACTGATAATTTGCTAAAATGTAATCAACTGCCAATTAATTGTATGCAATTGGTAACTCTGCGAAAACGTACTGGTCATTATTTTTATTTATATTTTCAGAGCTCAAATTCCAACTCCATGTTGCATTGAAAAATGCCGATACTAAATTAGATTCATTGGGTGATATTGCTGCCGCTAAGGTAAGTAACAACATATACCTTCATTAAGTAATGATGAAAAGATATAGTTTTACCGTGTTTATTTAATATGTTCCGAGGAAGTTAAATTTTTGTGTAGATCTTTCGGTAGATAGAATAGAGAACATAGCAGTAGTTTCCATTTTCTCACTGAGAAAGTTTATTTTAAGGACGTGGGTGATGGAACTATAATTTTGGGATTTATAATAATGACACTATAATGATTAATAATAGTAGTCAATTTGCTTATTGGCATTATAAATTTACTTTATCTTTAATTATGTCTTAATTTACATATACTATAAATAATGCTTATAGGAAAGAGAAATATAAAAATGCGAGGCGATATCTTATTAAGTAAAACACAATATCCCTTAGGAAAAGATAATTTGATAAATACGGTGAGAAATAGGATTATAGTAAATGATAGCTTAAGTAAATATCATTATTTTGCTTTGCTGTTACTTAATTGCATTCTTAAGTAGATGTTTAGTTGTAAAAGTAGAGTAGACATGAACAAGACTGTCTAATTAGCTTATGAAAAGCATGTGCATGTGTTACCATTAGCAGGAGAAATCCTCAGCTTAAAAATGCTTTTACTTTCTCTTACAATATTCTTTGATATATTCACTTTCTTCATGCAAACTATTATTATGTTGATTTAGCTACTATTTTCTTGTTAGATCTTGTTTTTCTTTTGACTACTTCTTCCCCTCTCTGTAGTTCAATATACAAATAAACACTCATGGGTTCACGGTGCGGACACGAATCGTTTCCTTGGGATGAATGTACGCGTACAATAATAACTAATGACTTTCATGGCAGCTGTATATGTTCACCATCTCATGACAATGATAAAATACGCATTGCCAGGCCAAGCCAGTCCAGGAAGTGTTTCTTTTCACCGGTCTCCAGGAATTTCTCCCACTTTCTACTTAGGAAGAAATTCTAATACTTACAACATAATAGAAATAGAATACAGGCAATGCTTTGAGTTTTTCCCACGTAAATATAGCCACTGTAGATATTTCTGCTTTCTACTCTGATATTTTTTGCGTCTTAGAATTCTTTAAGGAAATCGTATACTTGAATTCTTAATAATGTGCTCATGTACCACATTATGTAGCTAATATTGTACTTTGCGGAAAAAACATGAAAATTCCTACAGAAGGATATATTTATTGCATGCCAAATATACGAAGCAAGGTATATGTAGATGAAGTGAAGGTAAAAGTTCGTGAATTCTTTTCGAGTCTATGCTAAGCTATGGACTATGAGAATGGGAAGGTTTTCGTATGTAATATTAATTAGCTACTCCTTATTTTCTTTGTATGTTTGAATGTTCACAATAACACAGGAACAGGAAGATAGCATAATGGTATACTATTTACATTCTATTGACATTGTTCCTGTGTAATCCTACACAGTACACATA
Organism: Tomocerus mixtus; assembly: GCA_034694165.1. NCBI lineage: Eukaryota > Metazoa > Arthropoda > Collembola > Entomobryomorpha > Tomoceridae > Tomocerus > Tomocerus mixtus. Next base: position 56,716 of record JAQFYC010000136.1, on the reverse strand, counting down.
ATTGTATTTGCGTATTTAATGCTATCTACATAGGTATACAAAATGCTTCTTAATGCCATTGTATAAATATTATTGCTATACTATATATAATGTATGTCTATAATTAAGTTTATTGTTTTGTTGGTTAGTCTGTCCTGGGCATGGTCACGTAGCTACGGCAGGACAGGGACAGGACACACGTTATTTGAAGTTTGAAAGACTGTTTATTTGCATACAAGGTGAATTGAAATAGTGTCTTGTTGTATAGTCTGAAGTCTGACAGATAGAAAATCAATTTCACATGAATGTTTAGTTGAGCAAAAAATCGATTCCTTAAAAGCAACACTGCATACGACATAAACTCACTTTTATTTGGGTTTGAACGTTCTTAATGTACGAGATAGAAATAATGGACTATGCATAGGATAACTCATTAATGTAGCATTAGCTAATATTCCACAATGGTCAAGTGCACTCTTAAAATACAACAGGGCAACGCACAGCACACCTTTCCTTTATTTAACAAAAGAAAGCTGCCTTGGTATATGCATTTTTGTAGGACAACAGGATAAGAGAAAGCGGCCACGGAAACAGATGCTATATACCTGGCACGCCATACGTTTACTAAATACTTTGCATGAGCCTAAAATCAAAAGCTTTGGAGAAGTCAAACATGAGATATTGGTAATAGCGTAATTAAAAAGAAAGGGAATGAAATTACGTTTAGAATGATTTTGACACTTTTTTTTTAAAAAACGAGGAAAAATAAGCACCTACATAAAGCAATTCGAATTTTAACAGTTAAATCAATGGATTGATCCTTTTTGTAAGTTTCCTTTCAGTCCATATAAAAAAATTAATTAAGACACTACCACCTTTTCGTAGTTGAATTATAAGTACTTTCGACAAATTAAGTTTTAAGCATCAATAAAAAGGGTGTCACCTATTACACAACTAGCTACCGAAGTGCTACAGAATTACAAATGAAAATGACAGTAGTTTCCTTTCAATAATTTCCCCTCGTCAAAACACGCGAACAAAACTAAATTTACTATATATTGTAGGCAACCTACTCGTATGTGCTACTGTCCTGTACCATTTGCATTTACTATTACTAGGTTGACAAATTATTGACCCAGTATTCTCAATAACATTGAGTATGTGTGCATGGTCTGCGTGTTCAAACATTTAGTGTAATGAAAAGGAAGAAGATTAAACTAAACAATTTTCCCATTTCTAAAATTAATCGGTTCATAATTTATTATGAAGAAATGCCCATTGTTGCTTTTAATAGAAATTAATAGTTATTTGAAACATATAATAGCTTATGATATAATTTTGCATATACATATTATATGAAGTTATATAATCATCGGTGTTGTACACACAGTCTGGAATATTATTTCCGAAACTTCACCTTCGTTAGCGTAAGCTACCGAAAGAAACTTTAAATTTTTACAGCTTTATACTTTATTGTATTACATAACTACAATAAATAATCGTATAATATTTAGCTGCTTAAAGTGGAAATTTTATCTTGTGGTCTTATCCTGCCCTTGCCTGCTATTGCTACAAAACCAATCATAAAAATTGTTGAAAATTGCAAACAAAAATGTAATGTCTTCTATAATGGAGCATATTGCGAATCCATTGTACCAGCTCTAACTTTAACCTACAGATATAATAATGCAATTATAATTTTATGTTATTCCTATAAAGTTATAATTTTTCTTTGGTTCACTTATATAGATACAAGGGAGAGATAAAGGTAATAAATCTGTTGATATAATCCAACCGCTATTTGGAGAAGAGAGAGATAAAGAGCTTGAGGAGGAAAGACTCCGTGTGAAGAAGCTAGAATTGGAATTGGAATCAGCTACGAAAATGCTAGAAGAAGTTAAATGGGTACAAGTGCACTATGAAAACAGAATGCAACTTCAAGAGCTTAAAATAGAGGAATTGCAGGTAAGAATTTGATTTTGTAAACAAAAACAACTAAAACTAAACTTAATTTATGCACCGTAAATAAACCCCAAGGATGAAGCTAGTATAGGATTCGCCATCTAATATAATATAGTTTACTTTCATCCATTTACGAACGTGTGCATAAAGAGATACTATTTATTGTAATTACAATATTGTTCCGATTCTTGCGATTACAGCAATTATAACAACTAAGAGCGTCCGGAGAAATGGAAAATACAGAATAGAAAAAACTACACACAAACCACTAAAAATTCTAGCATAATGGCTAACCTAACATTATAAATTACACAGCTTTTAAATACCCTGTACCTTAAAATGAGCTTTCTCCAATTATTTATAGCGAATAACATTTATAAACACTATGACTTAGTCAAATTTTCCTTAAATACAAAAGTTATGACGTCAAAAATGGCTTTCTTCGGGAATTATAAGATACCACCACAGAGAAGAAGTAAGAGAAAGCTTAAGACAATGCCTTCTGGTAATGATAATATTTGAGGGGAACAAATAAATGTCAGTCAGTGATATCGCGTTCATATATCAGCCAGCACTAAAGCATTTTCTTTCGCAGTCGTGTAAATCAAGCGTCAAAAACTATTCTCATTTAGTTTTACTAGAGAACGTTTATTGGCGTTTTTTCACCGTCTCACCTCTCAGACTCGCAGTGAAAGTTTTCCTTATTTTCTCCTTGGAGAAAGTTGACAGGAGTACATACAATCTGTTCGCCTAAACTTTGACAGTGCAATTACATTATACATAATATCTAGCTTAACTTTATAGTGTAGGTATGTACACATAGTGTAGTATGTTGATACATATACCTATATATTTAAGTAGCTTTCTTACAGATTTACATATACTTATATCCAGCATTCTCGTGTATTATCCAGCATTCTCGTGTAAAGGTAATTCAGTAGTCTCCTTTAAGTTTCCTGAAAACAGCCGGTTTGATAAATCAGTTCAGCTGAGGTCACTCCACCACAGATAAATACTAGCAAGCCGTATATGCACTCACTCACAATCACGATTCTCTAATTCTAAGCACATTAGTAAAAGAACTACACATTACATACAACTCTACGGTGTCTAGAGAAAAGACATTTTGTTATCGACAGTATCGACTAAACAAATCAGAGACCGGTTCACCAGTTGGTGCTCAGTATATGATACTATTTATGTAGTAGGAAAATCTTGGGTAACTAAACTCTGTTTGATTTAAATATATGTCGTAGGCACAGACCTCCACCAGGCAGGCACAGGCACATTTTCTTTTCAATTTTTCAAGAAAACTAACAATGTTATCACTATAAGTCATCAACCAATTTATAGAGAATTTTAGGCTCTATAAGTTTTTTTTATATTTTTATATTATTTAAAACTATATACCATTTTAGGTAAAATTAGTTGATAACTTATAATGTTGTGCCTAAGACATGTATGCTATTACGTAAATAAAATAGACTTTGTTTGACTTCGGGCCTTGTACCATTATATATATTACGACGGCCGCCGGTAGCATTCGCAGACTCGCTTTTCCATTCATTTTCTTCCATTAATAAAAAGTAATTAAAGATCGTTATCACATCGCTTAAAACTACAATTATCCGTTGTTGCTTACAAATTAAAATTATCTATTGCTCTATTTTGTATTTTATGATTACTACATTAACAGAATCCAAGAATACATAGTTGTCTCACACTGCCTCACTTATTTCAAAACGTGCATACTAATACTAGTACACTGCCTGTACATCTTCATAACATACTACTACTACCTGTAGGTACACCTACGTTATAACTATAACAATATAATAATAATGATATTATGTCCACGTACCTATATTTATCTATTTGCAATTCATCACTGATGGAATATTTTACAAACTGTATTATGTAAAAGAAATACTATGTTTGTTGCATATTCCTGATACAAATGGTAAAGTGAAAGTTTCTATTGCGGGAACACAATTATAACTCTAACTAATATACATACTTTGACTTTGACTTTGCATGATATTTTTCATCCTGATTGTATAAGGTACTTTAAGAAATCGTTGTCATATTCTATCTATACGGAATAGGTCGTTGTGGCTTTATTGATAAAAAACCAGTATATTATAATAATTACCTACACATAAAGGTTTGTATGCTATGTGTTACAAAGAATCAATATTTTTAGAATATTTTATTTAATCACCTACCGTACTTAATACATTTGCTAGGATATTAGACTTTCATTACTTTCGCCTTCACTGACTTTACTATATAAGTAGGATGTGAGCATTATTTATTAAATATATACTAATTGAACGTCTTAGCCATTATACTGTACTAAATACCTATGTCTGCCAATCTGTCATATCATTATTATTCCAACTAGAAACTTGTATCTGGCATTTTGATTACCTAAGCGACGATATTATATATCCATTCACGATAGCATATCTCCACCAACAGTCGTGTCTCGCATTATTAACACGATATCTTGAATAAATACTTAGGTATACGAAATGCGGGCAATTGCATGCACCAGTTTAAGTATCGTGCAATGAAAGTGCCTTCTAACTAATCCTTTGTATTTTAATTTTTCCAGAAGCAGCTGTTTGATCTAAAATCTACAGAATTGGAGGTCATACAATTCCAGGTGGTTGCAAACTAATTCTCTTACATTTTTCTTTTCTAGCAAATATAATTCCTTTCACATGCAGATCGATTCTTGTATCCAAATAACATAAGTACCAAGTAAAATCATTTATTTAAGTAGCGAATCATTATTTAGCATGTGTGATGAACTTAATAGATTACCTTATAAGGTGGCTTTATCAGTTAGCTATGCAACTCTTCATGCCTAATTGCAGTCAGGTATGCATGCTATAATTAATAGTTAAAGTTTGTCTCTCTGTAGCATACAATTGAGGAACAATTAGAAAATTCATGGGATATTTCCATGAACTTGTGTGCATTTTCGATAAAGGTTGTTTACGGTCTTGCAGTTAATTCAGAGTGAGATAATCAGATAACGCCGTAGCCGTAATAGTATAATGCGGAATAGTTGCATAAGATTGTGAAGACTCCTCCATTTATAGTTACTTAGCGCTAGTAAGTAGTCGGCTTGACATTGGCATATATGTGGACGAATAATTATTTATGTGTAATGAGATATGGAATGGGAAAAGTTAGTTCAATTTAATTCAAGTCCAGTCCACCGTTCCGGTTATGTTATTAAAATAATGCAAGGACTTTCTGGAGACTTGCCCAGTCCACTATTGCATAGAATAGCTTTCTTTTTGTCTTGTGTAATAATGTGGTAGTTAGTTTTGTGGCTTCAAAACAGTTTTAATCGATTTATTTCCTTCGATTCCTTTATGAAAATATCGATTGAGTGAGCTTGTCATTTGCTCATCGTTATTTTCTCTACGGCAAAACCAAGCCAAGTTGCCAAAAGGAATCAAAAGAACGAACGTATTGCTTTCACGGGAGAAGAACGCTGGAACGGGAAAATATTCCACAATCTGCTAAACCTATGGTTTATATACATACCTGGAAGAGGAATGAATAGAACTGTGCGTAAATTGGGCATTTAGATAAATGAGTAGAGATGGGATTAAATCAACAATTTTACTATAGTTTTAAAATCGTTTTTAATATGTTTAAGTATAAAGTGTACTTTTTAAGAAGGAAGGCTCAATTAGAAACTTTAAATAATAACATGTATTTATGCATGAATTATCGTTTTGAGACGAAAATTTTCAAATCGAGACTATTTGTACATATTAGAAAATATTTTCGAGATAAAACGAGGTAGCCTATGCAGAACGAGTCGCTTGGATCCTTTCTCTATTAAATATTTAGCAAAGCTCTACTCAAATCGCATTCTCATGAAATTAGTATCGGTTGCGTCTCATTACAATGACACTTTGTTCTGTTCCCTACACTGGGACTGTTGGTGTTCTGTCTAATATTCTGCATTCTTCCTCCGTATTTGTTTACGCCAGCTATTTACTTTACACTCCAGTTAGCATACTAAAATGAGCCTATTAGATGTAAATAATTCATGATCATTACACATTGCATGCAGTCGCATTCGGCGTCTGAGTACAGAAAACCGAGGTACTTACAGTAATCGTCTAATCCAAATCAGCATTTTTATTTTTACTTAATGTCAAGGTTATGGGAAATTATTCACGGCCTTACAAAAAGCATATTACTACATCATAGTAGTATTACACAAGCAAGGCTAATAGTATGATTACACACCCATTATTGAAACTTAGTTATACGTATCAGGTATTTTAAGAAATCGTTGTCATATATTCTCACAGTAAAAATTAATTTTCAATTAGTAAGGAAATGCCATGGATATTTAATACAAGAAATCCAAACAGCCGTGTCTATTACATATTCACAATTGATTAACGATTAGAGACTTTGTGTACAATATATATTAGGGGATCGATAATATTCTCTAATTCAGTATGCGACAATCCCAATAAGTTAAGATAGTTAGAGTGAAAAGGCCTTTTTAAACTTTTAGTGACAAAGTTGTCATAATTCATAAAGGTTCATTATACTTAATTGAACTGTTGTATTTATTCAATTTGCTAAGCATTAAACAACTAAATGAGATTTGTACATATATAATCTTTATGTTGTTATTTGTATAAACATTTTCAGATACCCACAAAACAAGGCCAAGTTTCCAAACCAGTATTCACAAAGGAATATCAACCTCTACGGTGAGTGATTCCAATTCTAATAAATATAACGGATTTTCTCCATCAAGATTAACGTTGAATTAGTGTGGCCTGTTGTGATAATCCCAATAATAATAATACCTATACACCTTTATCCTTTCTAACAATTATGAACTTGGGCTACTGCAACCGATGCATGTTGCTCTAATATACAATTAAAAAAGACATCTTGTTCGATTTAAAGGCAAAGAAGTTCCTCAACAGGATATAGAGAGCCAGAAACTGTACAACGTCGCGGATCGCATTCCATTTTGCCGGACAATTATAAAGAGACTGTAGCAACCCTGCCCCCAATTCAAGGCCCTGTTCTTAGCAACGTGACTAATAATACGAACAGCAACACAAATTCTAGTGTTTCATCCATGAAACTTATGAAAACTCGAATAAATCGCTTGGGAAATTTGGGGGAAAGGGCGACTTCCTCTGCCAATACCACATCCTCTTCATCTACAACTAATACGACAGCGACTGCCGTCGTCGCGACATCCAGTTCTAAGAAGAAATGATAAATCATACTAAATAGCTATATGAGAAATGTGCTTATTTGAATTCTTGGAGTCAAAAATCGTTTTTTATTCATTAATAATACTAATAAACATTTTTCAAATAATAGGCATTTATAATTTGTATTGTATAAGTTTTATATTGTAATTAACGTTTTATTTGGAAACTTGATGTTTAGTAATGTAGCGATGAAAAAATATGATGATAATCGGACCTATTCTCTAATTTCATTTTGTAATCGTCAGTGTATCACTACAACTTTAACTTGCTTAAAATTTAAGTAAAGATGTACTCGGTAAATTAAGAAAATTCCTTTCTACGTTAAAAAAGAAGTCATCCTTAAGAACGGGCATTATAAAACATTAATCATTAGAACATTTTAGGTCTGGCACCGATCATTAGAATTAAGGTAGGCTAGAATTTACTATATTTTTAATTTAGCTTTGAACATGTGTTTATAGTTCTATTATATTCCTAATTGTAAGTTATATTGGTCTATCTTCCTTAATAACTTTATAAAGTTTGCCATTAGGTAACGAGCGGATTGGCATACTTACCCACCACCATTTTCGTAAGGGGGTGGGTGTCCGACAGCAGAAAGAGCCCGTATCGAGAGGGAGGTCGGATGTCGGCCTTAAATCGTGTAAGGGCGAAATTGGGTAGTTTAGCTTAAACTTCACCAGAATGAACCTAGCATTTATTTTGATTACAGTTTTATTCCTGTATTTTCAAACAATTAAGTGTAGAGTTTTTAAAAAATCTGTATTCTCAATTTTTGAGAATTTTAAACTTCTAGTAGTAGGTATACTTGCGCGAAACGCCAGATTATAGTTATTATAGGCCCTCGGCCGGAGGGGTATAGAGGCGACCCTCCGAGTAAGGGGGGTACCCACATACGGATACGGACACGTATGGGGTGGGTAAGTATGCGGATTGGGGAAGTCGAGGCGAGTTCAGCTTTGATGTTAGTTGCTGGGTGGGTTTACGCTGACCCTACAAGAAGGAAGGGAACAAAATTTAGGTTAAATACTCTTATAATACATTCATATGGCATCCAAATGATTACACTATGAAAATAGGAACCACAATTTTTTCTATACAATGAAATAGGTTAGGAATCCCAAGATTTTCTACAATATCGAATAGGAGGTACACTGTACTCTTAGCGCAGATGTATTGCAAAATGGTGTCCTATTTTTCATTGGTATAATAAACTTGTGTTTCCTATTTTTCATGTTCCAAAAATTGTTGTAATTAAACTTACTTGTCATGAATCTGACGCAATACAGCAAAGCTGCTTTCGTATCTACGCTCATTATAAGCCCCAGCTTCTCGCCAACGCTGACGGATCAAATTCCACCTATCCAAATGATTTTGGAATAATAAGGCTGGAGACGGAGCAGCATCATCCGACTGTTAAAACAACACAACGAATTAATAACATTTCAAAAATGCAGAGATAGTAAACATTGGACAACCAAAAAGAAGTCTTACATAGTTGATATCGAATTCTTCATCAGTTCGGGGGAGAGGAGGAGGAATTCGAATGCACATTTGATTTCCGTATTCATCATACGGTAGAATATCTGGAGGAGGGAGACGATAAAACTCATCTGTATCCCCACGGTAGTCATTTGAGGCTTCCGAATCGTTATCGTCATCGGTACGCCGCACATTAACGTTGGGCTTATTCTGCATCCACGCACGACATATCGGGTACAGAGGAGTGTTCTCGTCAAACTGTGCCAGATCTACACCACGGTCGAAAAGTTTCATCATAAAAGACTGCTGCTGCTTTGGTGGGTCCGTGAAGGAGTCCGACTTGATCCTCTTTTTCGGAGGAGGGAACCGAAAGCTAAGTCTGTTGTAACCCTGACCGGATCTATTCATTAAAGCGTCAAACAAAAAATAAGCTACTGTTTACAAAATATTACGATTCATACACACCCAGATAGAATTTTCACTCATATTTGTATCGGTACATGCGATTTTCCTCGGTGTCGCTGTCACTGGTCTCTTCTTGCATGAAACTGTCCTGGACCATATGCTTCAAGACGTTTTTAAATCGATTTCGGGCCATCTTGACATTTATGTCTTCCGCTAAAATTAAAACATCTATTTTATTTGCAATAAAACACACCGCTTTACATAAATTAAAAGCAACCGTAAAATGATAATTAAAAGGTACTATTTTTATTACCTCCACGCTCCTTCTTTGATTTAGAATCCATAATTCCCAATGTTATACCGCACCGCAGCTAGCTCACAATGTTCTGAAAATTTTCCAAATATTAAATTCTAATATAATGTAAGATAAATATTAATTTATCTTACATTCTATCATATTTATTTGGTATACAATACATACACACAGATGACAGACGTGTTTAGTAAAAATCTACCACAATTTGCCAATAATTACCTCATACATAATATTGTTTAAATATTGACCTCACATAAATTGCATTTTCTTGTGCTCTTTTATTAAAAGCCTTTTTTACTAATAATAACTCCCTACCAAATGATTAACTTTTGCGTAATTAGCCAAAAACAATACTTTTTAGATCAGGGAAAAGGTGATATTATAATTTTCTTTGATTTAGGACTTAGGATAATTAGAAAGTCAAATGCATACCAAAGATCGTGTTAATGTTAACGTTAAACGTAAAATAAAATTTATAGATTTCCTACATTCAACACTATATTATAATTCTAATGTCTAATCAAGTTTAATTTACTTACTAATTGCAGTAGAAACAGACAATAATTCTTTTTCAATTTAATTATTCTCCAGTTATTTTGAGTCTCAATTCCAGATAATCCGGCAGATATTTTGGAAGAAACTAGTCTCGAGAACTATATAGTAGGGTCGAGCGAGTACTGTATATGTAGGAAGAAACTAAAACAGAAGAGGAAAACGAGGGATCTCAAACTTCGCTTCGTGAAACCACATTCTATTCAAACAATATTGGCGTCTCTATTCCGCGTAATAACCAAGCAGTACAATTAGCTTACGTATTATACATTGTATGCCTAATAAACAATCTGCATAGTTAAATGACAGCGCCTCCTTGTTTGGGTTTACCAATATGCATATGTGCTAGTCACATGATATACATAATACTGTACGGGGAAAGCTAACCACGGAAAATTTGAATAGTCAACGTAGTTACATCAATCAATCACAAAATGTGCTAGTTAAATTAAATTAGAACTAGTTTGTACTTTTTTTAACAATCTGACCTTATTTTCAATTTTTGAAAATCATTACCAAGTTATCACGATATTTATTCTAACCTTTGAAAAATCCGTTTCGAAATTTAAAGGAATTTTTAACACGGTAAATAGTTTGATATATTTATCCCAGCTGACAGCATCCAGGTTCAGAACCGAAACCTACAATCCAAGTTAGTGATTGGGTATATCAAAATTCGAATTAAAAATGAGCTTTAAAAGTTTTTCCATCGCCAATGGGAAAGCACCGAGAAAAATTGTAGATTCAAAATTGCGGGATGAGTCAACGAAAGATGAGATCGAGGAAACTGATTTTATACAGTCGGTCAGCAAAAACGAGATTGTCGGGTATTATTTTATTATTATTTACAACTATTGTCTATCACCTATGTGGAAACCATAATGACAGTTTTTGTTTATTGTGTATAATCTATGGCAGAGTGGTAGAAGTAGAATTCCAAGATTTCATTTCTAATGATTTTATTTTAATAATTTTTATATTGTAGCACAATAAAGAAGAAGGAAAAGAAGGAACTTGTAATTCCGCTAATATCGAAAAATAAATGGAGAGAAGAAGAGAAACGAGCTGCCATTATTAAAGAGCGACTAGATGATAAAGGAGAAAAGCCTCCAGTTGGGGATGAACTGGAACAACAAGCAGTACAAGAAATTCTAGGTAATAATTTTTAGATATTTTAGCTAGCCCTATGCTTTTACTAAATTGTTGTAATTGTAATTGTGATTCAACAGCTTCATTCAAGTGACAAGTTAGGCCATCCATTTACACACCTTATTGAGTTGTGTTACAAAAATTAAATACTATAGGTTAAAGGTTCAGTTATTGCACAAGCTTTTATACTATTTTTATTGTATGTTTAGAGTCAACAAAAGATGCTCTGGAAAATGGGGATAAAGATGAGATATCTGAAATACCACTGTTACTCCAAAATCGAATACCTGATGGATTTGAGGAAGACGACAACATGGATGTATCCTTAAGGCCGGAACAAGTTAGTTCTTTATTCTCTTGAGATTTTATTGAGTATATTAAAGCTTGTGAATTAATTTAGCGATTTACTTATTCTTGCAGTCAACTTTAGATGACTACGAAAAGGTTCCAATTGAAGAATATGGCATGGCTATGCTGAGAGGAATGGGATGGAATAAGACCGAAGGAATTGGTCTGCGAAATAAAATGTAAGTGCATTTAACTTTTAGTTATATACACCACTACTTATGAATATTATACGATTTCAATGCGTTTTATTCCTTAATAAGAAAGTGCATTGCATTGTAGTCACACAGTTTTTTCTAATTGATTGCTTATCAGGCACGTGGAAATGAGGGAACCTCAATTACGCCCGAAAGGATTAGGCTTAGGAGCAGAACGTCCTCAAACAAATAAAGATATAGTTTCTCAAAATTCATCCAAAGACAAAGGAGAAGAATTGACTATAAAACTCGGAGGTTATGCTTTAATTGAAAGAGGAAGTAACAAGGGACTCTATGGAACGGTAATTAAATATAAAGATGAAATTTAATAAGTAAATTAGAATAGGCAATTGAAATAACATAATTTTCATTGCTTTTGAATTCTATATATAGATTGAGTCTTTTGATGAAGACAATAACAGAGTTATTTTAAAACTAAGCCTTGGTTCAAAGATGGCTGCTGTCTCAAAATTTTACATTACGGTTGTGTCTGAGAAAGAGTACAAACAGAAGTCTAAAGTTTTAAGTAAGATATAATATACTTTAACCTTCAGCATGTATAATATCATACAACACCATTAATTATAGATGTGCATTATATAGTTTTTCTAAAATGTTTATTTCAGATAATGAAAAGTACGAGAAGTATAAGTTAAAGCACGATGAAAAGGATGCTTTGCATAGAAAGGCCCAAGAAGAAGAACGTCAAAGTAGGGTCAGTTCTAAGTCTTACGATAGGAAGAGAGAAAGAAGCAGAGATAAAGACCGAGATTCTCCAGTTGACAAAAAATCAAAGAAAAAGCATCACAAATCTCACGAGTATGTCTTTATAATAGTTTCTGTTATTACTGAAATAACTATACATAAATGTATACTGTTTTATCTATCCGAAAAATAATATAGATTATCCTTGTGTCAGTCGTTCAATAATTTAAATATCTCTTGGTAACTTAATTGTATTTTTACGCAGAAAGGAGAAAAGTAGCGGCAAACAAGTACGGGAATGGATGCGACCCCAGCTACGTGTGCGATTTATAGACGAAAAGTACAAAAAAGGAAAATACTTCGAGAAAAAGGTAAAATCGTTAACTACATTAACTGTTCCAAGATTAGCATTTCAGTCTGCCTAAAAGTCATTTCTGAAAATAAATATCATTTTGGGAGGAACTTTCCCAGAAATTATTCGTATTCCCTTAATATTATATTGTAAGGATATATTGTTTAGCAAAGTAATAATTTTTTATTTTATTTTGACAGTTCGTCATCGAAGACGTATGTACGACAGACATGTGCATTTTAAAATCGGACAGAGGCGAGATTATCGACGACGTAAGATCATCCCAATTAGAAACAGTTATACCGAAAGGATCATCTACCACAGTGTGCGTACTGCACGGCAAATTCCGTGGCCAAATTGGGCAGATTGTTCAAAAGGATAGAGAGCAGTACACGGCGATGGTGCAAATACTCCCTGATAGAACGCCTATTATTGAATTAGAATTTGATGACATTTGTGAATATGTGGGAGATATATCCCACCTTTAAATAATTTCTGACGAATAAAAGTATCTCAAATCTTAAATAAGTAGCAAGCAAGGTAGCTCTTACACATGATTATGATTTACAGATACTTTTACAGGTAGTAAAGTTTTCAAATCCCTTTCAAATCCTTAAATTTTCACTTAAGTTACTGTTTGTAGTTTCTTTCCTAAATATCTGATTGACAAAATGTACAGAAGTAATTATTTTAATGTATTAATCAAAAATGAGTGTTTCAACAGTCTTCATATCTGTAAATAGTTCTCATGTACCTTGACTGATTACATTTATTGATGTTCGAACTAGCTTATTTATAAGTGTGTAAGTATTTTGTTACGAAACTTGCATGTGATACTCAGTGTAAACTGTAAATACTTATTTAAACACACATTCTGTACTTAAATTGTATAGATTTAATATATGTCTATATATGTAATGTATACTAACAATATCATGCATAATAGTCGTTTAGTACTATACCATGTCAATCTTTTTCTCAAGTTTTCTTGAGACTAATTTTATGCAAATAGTACGTATATTGGATGTAGGTATTTATTTTATATAGATTATTTAAATATAAGTTTTGCATGAATATTTTGCATGAATATTACCCCATGAATAATAATTAGCTATCGTTAATTATAATATGAGATGTTGTATATTTATCTGTTGATTTCACACTTAATGTAAACTTGGGTGTACTACATCTGGTTTCCTTCAAGCCACCAAAACTGTATTATGGTTGTTTTGTTAATTTAAGCAGCACTGGGTGCCCAATGATTAAAAATCGTAACAGATGTACTGTCGATTGAACTAATATTTGCGCATTACATTACATACATTATTTTCCATTGCTTTCCAGCTACTAGTTAGCATTATGATCTGTGTATGATTAGTAAACATAGTATAATCGATTAAAGACTAGGCGTGGACATTCATTAAAGTATCAAGGAAAATAAATACACTTATTGTTAGAAACAATAAAATATAGTAGTTGGCAACTAACCTAAAATAGGGAGCTCACCTCAGGGGTTTTGAAATGAGCCCAATATTTCTGTATGAATAGGATGAACAAATAAATATAATTTAAATGCGACTATGACTCATCAGTATTGTGTACTTTAATATTGTATACATTTTATCTATTACTTCAACTTACCGACCACAATTTATGCGGACAAGTTATACTACCGACTTCAAATATTGTGTAATAACTAGAGAGGCAAGAGGATATATATGCAATGCATTCGTTTTGACACAGAATTTGTAGTGCTGTTTTAACCAGTAGGTATATATATACTGCACTATAGAGAGAAAAAGTAATTGAACCGAAGTACAATAGTTAAATAGAGTATAATTAACTACCTACTACCTAACTATGTACTGATAATAACAAAGTAACTCGAAAAACAAGTGCTAACCTACCTAGTAAATATCGTTGGGTTTTGAATGTCATCGAGTAGAATGCAGTAGAATTAAAATGTAGCCTAAATTACTTCTAATCGATAAATTTTCAAATCCTAACATTTTGGGTTTTGTAACATGTATCTCTATAAAGATAAGCAAAATGCATCACCTACAAAATAACAGCAGCATTGTAATGCATTTGGAGAGATTTGCATAGAAAAGGAAGAGCAACATCTTTAGATTAGAAGTAGTACATTGCACTGTATTGTTCGTTTAACACTTCTGCCCACCTTATCTCATGCCTACTACTCCTACTACTAGTACACCTAGGCTATAGCTAAAGTGGAGTAGTAGAATAGAAGTAGAAGGCTTTTCTAAAAACAATCGAAATATAGTAGAGGGATAAATTGCTATCAATCTGTCAGTGTGCAGCCAGCAACCGAGGGGAAAGGGTCACAACAAAATTCTGTTGATTCTTCTTGTGTGTTTGTGGATGAACACATACTTTTACAATAGGACAGCTGACATCAAGCAAATCTCAATTAAAGATTGAAAATGAAAATCCTGAACTTCAAATTTCCTGAACTTTCAGGAAATAGTAAGTCATAAGTTTTTTTTTAATGTATTAACACCTTTAGTATTTTCTAACGGTAAACGAATGTAAGAAGAATAAAAAATTGTCTGCGTTTGAATAGTCTGTGTAGTGTAGCAAAATTTTTGTTATTTTTTTGTATTAAATTAAATTTGAAATGATACACTTGTGTCACATACAAAATATTAAATTAAAATGCATAAATTAACATTAACAAACAAATGACAAATTCAAAGTTAAATTTTTTATTTGCGTGTGTGTTGAGATGATAAAACTACAAAGATGTAATTCTGTCTGTAAATTACGAATGGCCTTTCAAGCACAGAAGTTTGTGGACCAGTTTTTAAAAAATACGAAAGGTTTTCTATTAATGATTAAAAATTCGATTTTCAAAATTTACATTTGGAGAATGTTTTAAAACAGCTAAAAAGATATTTTAGATTGCAACAATAATTATATGGCATCGACATGGAATATATGTCTAGAGCTGTTTAGTTAGTGTGCGATAATTACTAATTGTTATTATTTACTATTGCAGAAACAGTCAGTCAGTGTTCGTTGTTTATAATTTCAAGATTCAAGACCATTAGCATTTCCTATTTATGGTCAGCAGAATCAGAGTAACCGAAATAGAAGTTGAAAGTTGAAAAAGGAACCTATGAATTTATGATACTCGCTGATAAACAAGTTTCGAGTTAACGTTTTACACTCTGAAGTAATAATGTAATAATAAACTCAAATTGAAATAGCTCAATATCGTGTAAGTAATTGTATTCTATAGTGATTGTCGAGTGATGTGATTAACGTTGTTAAACTGTTCTGCAAAAAATTTCATTGTGTTGTGAACTTGTGAATGTTGCTGTTGATTACTAATGCTGAATGCTGTCTGCTGACCTTCATTGAATTGAGTTTATGATGTTGACTAGTTTATAGCGTCGCAAATTCGGGACCAACTTAAGCAACTTGGTATTATAGAACCATTTAAATATCTATACAAAATAGAATGGCCCGTTTGAGGACTACACCAAGAAAAACAGGAACCCCACCTCCACCTCCAGCTCCTGTAAGAGTTTGCTCTTTTCTTTATACTGATACATCTTAATTATTATTACTATTACTTTAGTGAATACGATGATAACGGCATTTTAGCATTAGGAAATTATTTAGCCATAAAATGTAGAATATGTAGTTATGTCTAAATAATGCATAGTGGATGACAGTGCAAACCAAACACGCTCCAGACATCGTCATATGAAGAATTGCTTCATTTAAAAATCTATACTATAAGTAATTTATTTTAAAACATACATACAGTGCCCTCGTCCTGGTACTCGTTCCAGATACCGTACCAATTAAGGAAGAATTGAAAACTCACATAATTTTGAAAATAGCAATGCCCTAAGAAACTTCCTTCCTGGTAGTTAAACAGCGTAAATAATTTCGCCTTTTAAGATAAATGTGTCAACGTGTCAACTCTAAACTATCAATGTTTTTGACTTAGCAATTGATACATATTAGATATTCTATTACACACCCTTATCACTTAGCAGTTAACGCACTATGGAAAATGGATATAGAAAAACTATGTCACTTAAAATGTCTCGTCAGTAATTACGAAACGCTGAACTGAATTTATAATTTATGAGAACGCTTCAACTTGCAACTTATTATATAATGTAATATAATAATAATGACACAAAAGGAGAAAAGATTTGCATTCACAAAACATTCGTACCAAAAACTGAGACTTGTTTATTTGGGGTAGCACTTAGCACAGTGGTAGCATGTAGCATTGTACTTAAATGCAAAAAGTTCTTATCGTCTCATCTTTACATACTATGCACGTTACAGATAATATACCTGTATTTTTATTAGTTGCAGAACTTATTCTTATACAAAAACAAGACTACGGTCAAAACTCTGCCAGTAATTAATATTTTTTTGCCTAAATTAAATGTTTTATCACATGTAACGTGTGCCATTATAGCTATTATTTATACTTACTTACTGTATAGAACACTTAAATGATATTGATAGTAGGCAAAGTATTACGCTTTATGAAGTTATGAACTTGCTATTGAAATAAATTGATTCATTATAATTTATAGAGTCGTTTTAACGAACTGAACATGAGCCAGGAGCTATATTATCTGCGTTTTAGAATATCTTGAATGAATGACAAGGCGTTGACAAAGTTAACGACTTTTATATGTTACATGCAAATTAATGTTGTACTCATTAACAGACTAGGATCGTTTTTTTTGATCCTTATATTTTCTACAATTAGAGTTTTGGAACAGATAACCAGATTGTTTCAATCTTTCAATACAAAAACAAACAAGCGTGTGTGCTACATAAAAACGTAGAGATGAGTAGAAAACTAATAAATTTTGTTTAATTTTGTTTACCATTAGATCATGATCATATCATGCGTAAACTAGTAATTACAAAATAATCTAAACACTAAAGAACTAAAGAATCACACAAATACATCAATAAGTTATATAAGTAATGTGGCTTTAATGCATAATAGTGCTAGGTTAATTTATACACTATTACGTAGGTTGTAGGTATCATTATCACTATCGTATCAATCTAAATGACCGTAATACTTTTCCTTACGATTACGATGTACTAAACTAGATCACTTCTTCATCTTCTATTCATTACGGATTCTGCAATCCATTCATCCAGTATTCCATAATAATACTTATGAATTTATGTATCAGACAGATCTAGATGTAGGTATAGTTGTAGTTAAATCTTGTATAGAAAGAAGATAGTATATAATGTGTGAATTACGCAATTAACACCAGACAGAGTGATCTTTGCACTGATAATTGTCTATTTTTAGTAAACTGCGGCATCAAATGGATTTAATGTTCGTACATACGCAATTAATATATATGTAGAAATGTCGCATATAAGCCTTTTTGTTCAATTTCAAATTCAAATCAAAGATAAAATCATTTATGCGATTTATGGAGTTTGTTTTCAAAAGTTGGAAATAAGGAAAAATTTATAAACCGTTAATTAATTGCAACGTATAATTACTTATTATAAATGTTATCTCAATTCTCTCAATTCAGAAAAAGGAACAATAGAACAAAAGTGAGTTGTAAATCGTTTAATTCGTACTTAAATCTCAAATGAATTTCAATTCGAATTACTTGCTAAAATGGCTTTACGCAGACAGAGTAGGTAATAATGAATTGTTATTGTTACTAATAATTCTCAAACAATTACATTTTAATGCTCTTATTTATTATTTACAAGGATCCAGGAATGGCAAATCTGTGTACAAATAGTAATAGTCTAAGCGCTGAAATACTGAAATTACACATAGAATTTAAATACAATCTCCGTCAAAACAAACAATTTGCTCATTGGGATCAAAACCCCAAAGGGATTAAAAGCTTAATAATTGGCGAAACGGCATTATTGCAAAAATATTACGTATTAGCCGCGGGTTTAGCTGACTTATATTATTGTTTATTTTGAGGGAAATGACATGTTATGGTATGCTTTTTATAGCAATGGACGATAAGGCTATTTAAGTTGATAAGAGACATGCATGGCATATGACATATTTATTTTATGTGCGTACGTTTCTATATGATAATAATAATAAAAATAATATCTACTACCTACATAAAAGTTGATAAATTACAAGATTATTTTTTCATGTCATGATTCATGATGATACATAAATATACATGCTGATACAGTAATATATTATGTAGTTTGTTAAGATGCTGTTAGACCAGAGCAGAGTAGAGGACTTTTGTTTGGCTACATCATATTCTATGTTAGGTACCATGTATAGCCACATATTACATAATAAAATCCTTGATTGAATACATAGATTTTGTTTTGATTTGACATGATGATACGACGCGACAGCGACACAAACACGGCCAGACATAACCAGAACCAAGCCAGAAAGAACTATCATTTCCTATTCGACTTTTGTGCAAACAACTCATGCAGATTCATATCCAGTGTAGCAAATAATTAAATGTGACTAAAATATCCATGCAAAACACTACTGTGACTAACTACATAGCAATTACACTACAAAGAACACTTGTTCGTCTCAATTTAGGAGTGAGCCGGTAAAAATCACAAAAACTGCAATTGAAGGCGACTATTTTACATCACCGTATCGTTTTATGACCGTGAACAAGTAGTAACTAGTAATAGTGTTGTAATTTGCATAGACTAATATAAACATTACACTTACACTTGTTAAGAATAATATCATTTTCCCCGAGTTTTTGAACTTTTATCTAATAACATAATAAAAAAACATTTTATGTTATGTTATGAGACTGCGACTTTGTGACTGTACTACTGTGAGTGACTGATATTTTATTTTGTACACTTTTATTGTGTGCGAGTGTGAGAAACTAAAGTGAGACGATCGAATAACTAAAACCTAATAATTATATCAATTGCATATTTAATTAACAATTAGTGTATGTGTTTATCCCAGTCTGGTTGTTGTAGTTTTATAGTGTTGTTAAAAAGTAAACTATACTATACTGTAGTACTGACTAATAGCTCACTACAGAAGGAAGCCTTCAATGACCGAAGTAGTGGCTGAGTGTGCTAACAGCTACGAACGTTGGGAAGTTCGAATGACTTGCGACTTGAATATGAGCCTAATCAAAATGGTTTGTTCCTTAATACACTGATTCAAATTCAGATAATCTATTTTCAATGCGAATTATAATAATATATCGAAGCATGCTACCTTCCGCTCCAGTATTAGTAACAAAAAGTAAAAAGACTGCTTTTTAGCTAACAACTAACTATAATGATTCTACAAAATGTTATTTTAAGTATTTTAGATTGTGTACTGTACTCTATAGACATTGTAGATTGTAGTGTATATATTTTGGTAAATAGTATCCATGAACTAGATTAATAGCTTCTTTGCCTCTAATTTTTGTAAAATATTTAAAAAAGCGTGTTAATATGGTATATCATGGCAATGCTGGCAAGAATAACTCAAATTCTTTATAACTGCTTTGAGTAGGCAACAGGAAATGCGATTATATAGGAATTACTTACATATAAGTATCACAAAATATAAAAATACTTTTCTTAGCGATGTAAGATTGAGTTTTGTTGACCCTTACGTTACGTCATACGTAATCTTGTGCATGATTTTGCACCTACGGCCGTCTTAATGAGATTACTTTTTGAGTTTCCTCATAATTTTCCCATGCTAATTTTATTTATTTTCTTATCGTCGCCTTTACTGTTAAAAGAGACTCAATGACTCAATAATATAGGATATAAGATTGCAGATATCGGCGTAACTCTGTAATATGATAATAGTTAAGGTACAACAGTACAGTTGCGATTTCTAAGAGGGAAAGTAGATTCTCACGTTTCCCATTCCTGTACTTGTATGAGTACGTAAGAAGCTACGACGTATCAATGCCCTTTAGGTTCTGTAGGCATCTGCTTTGTTTGTACTTAATGTTTATGCATTGCAATTGTATGCTCACTTATAGAATCAACGTTATAATGTGAGATTTTATAATCTGCACTGACATGGACATATAAATTAGTAGTTTTGGTTAGGTAAGTTCGTAAATTGTATGATGAACCCAGTGAGGTCACGTCAGCATACGCGACTACATACATTGTGTGCTTGCCAATATTTTTTACATTATTATTAGTTTTTTAAGAAAGATTCCAATAAAATAATAATTGGACATTATGTACATACTACAAGTTTGTAAGTTGCGATTAAATAAATATAAGTCTTAAATAAAATACTCGCATCTTCCTATGGAACTACGTGATTATCTATAAATCAAAGGCGTAAAATTAAAAGGCAAAGCGCAATGAACAGGAACAGGCGAACTGTAAACAAGTTGTTTTACCTAAAAACTAATTCTGCTAACGAAGATAGATACATAATGAGATCTAAATAAATCCCTTCTTACTTATTACAATTTTAATTGTGTTTACTAGCGCAAACTGAAACTAACAGGTTTTTATTTCTGATTTAATTGTAAACCAACCTATAAAGAACTAAAAGCCTTTGGCATGAGTAATTGTATTAAAAATGCACACCAGTATGCATAATGAAAAGAAAATTAACTGTACTTCTGCAAGTACCTACGCTGTAGATACAAATAAACAGTAATTCTTCAAGAATTACTTTATATACTAATATTGTAATTCCGATTTTTGAATTTTTATATACATCATGGCTTTTATCGTTAATTCTTGCTCAAAATTATTCAACTTGGAAGTTGAAATGTTCTTATTGGCTTGATGCAAATTTAATAATGTAGTCAATAGAACAATAAGTAAATAACTAACATTTAAGCTTTAAGTATTTATTAGCCTAACTATTTAATTGTGCATTCAGTAAATATAGTCATTTATAATTTATATTATTAACATGCATGAAGCAATGAAGCTTTGGATTGGAATGTTCCTTGGCTTAATAATATTTATCATGAGATTCTTGTAAACAAATTTCTTGTTTTACTTGACTTACAGTACTAAAAGAAGATATATTGTGTATAACTGTATAAGTTTATATTTAATAAATAAACATGTAGTTTTTGGTTTTGATTTTGTTTCATAGACATACGCATACTCTCTATCTGGTAGTGGTAGCTAGTAGTTGTGATAAGACTAACAATAACAATAAGTAACCTTATAATATTAATTGACCTTTAATTTTGCTACATGCTTTAAATACATGCTTAAATGTAAAGAAAGACATTAATTGAAAGGACATTTATTTGAATTTAGCAGAAGGAAGAGACAATTCTAACGGAAGAGGAGATCTTCCACCAAACGGATTTGCCAATGGAAGGATTTCCTGTAATGCAGAAGATTCGAAGTGATGCTCTGCTTTGTGATATAAGCTTGAAGGTACTTTCTTCTTATTCCTCTTCTTAAAAGCACAATTAGTATTTAGGACTCTAAAAATCAACTAAAAACTAAGAAATATTTACCAAAAATATTTCTTTAGACTAAAATTTAAAAAATTCCATTTTCCCAATTGCAATGAAAATTTCCTTTTGCCTTCCTACCGACAATCTTAATTTCTGTTTACTGAAATAAGGAAAAACAAAATATGGACTTTAATGTTGGCTAGATAATATTCATTTTCTTTTCTTTTACACTGACATCCAAAAAGCTGAACATTAGTTATTATGTTATGTCGCTTCCTTTCATTTACTTAAAACTGCGCATGCAACTCCTGATTTTTTAACGTACGTAATTTTTTGTGCCGTTGTAGTTGATTAAATTTGGTCAATAATAATAATTTCTTCTGCTGCATAACTGTGAGTATCGAACACTACTAATACAAAGTATTTCATTGGAAGCAGCATTACATCATATCATAGATAGAACGGAATCTTTATTACTTCGTTCGCTATGAAATGATCAAAGACAATTAGTCAATAGTACAAAATTCACAATAGTCAATGTTCTTGCTTACACTATGTACATATACTAGTGTAGTAGCTATAAGCATGTTATTGGTGAGATTTTGACCTTTAGCACTAAACATTTCATGGTTACGTTACCAGATAATCTAAAATAGTAAATGCATTCTTGATTTTATTTTTTAATAAAGTAGTTAGGTATTTATAGTGTGGTATTAGTGCATATTGTAGATTTGTATTAAAATTTAAATTGAGTATTGTCCATTTTGCATAAGGAAGCCAATAAAATAAAATCGATAATGCTGTCCCGTTCAGTCCAGTCGCATTCTCGCATTGTCCACCGAACAGCAAAGGTCTGGTCTTAGTCTATAATAAATATGTGTATGTATGCTATGCATGAAGACGGGAACAATAATTTCATACAAGTTGGGTTTTGCTGCATCACATCACATCAGTTCAATTCACAGTAGCGTAGCGCAAATGGCAAATGCACAAAATATAACGGCATGCAATTGCCCAACTTGCTACTGACCCATTGACACAGTTTTGCGAAAACTGTTTTCCTTGTCTGAAGCTTAATGCATTGAATACTAAGATGAGATGTGAATGAGACATAGACATACGGCATACGCAGAATTCTATTCTACTACAGCACTTTTTCATATTAAATGCATATATAGTCACTAATATGGGGTATATAGCATTAGCACTGCATGCAACGCAATCTGTAAAAGATGCCTTTTCTTCTTTCTTACTTAATTAAAGTAATTTTCATGTTCTGATATGCTTTGCACATACATTGATAGATGTAAAGAGTATTAGAGAGAGACGCTGCGTTCAAAAAATCCTTAGGAAGATAGAAGTTAAACGAAAACCTGTTTTGCTAAAGGTATCAAGCTTTTTTATACAATAAAATGTATTGTTTACATATCTGCACCTGCAGAAAAACAAGTTCCTTGTTAGACTAAATCTTTCTTGGTATATAGCTTTGCCAATAAATAGTTATATTATCTTGTCCTGTTCATTTGTTTGCTTTCTTTACTTATTGCATTTTCATACGATTTCTTGCACGGACATTAAATGAGTATATTACCATAGGC
Organism: Tomocerus mixtus; assembly: GCA_034694165.1. Lineage (NCBI taxonomy): Eukaryota > Metazoa > Arthropoda > Collembola > Entomobryomorpha > Tomoceridae > Tomocerus > Tomocerus mixtus. The sequence goes on along the minus strand of JAQFYC010000136.1, from coordinate 32,979 downwards.
TAGGGCTAGATATGCATATTTTACAATTTACAGGTATAACTTTGTACTTACTGCGATATTAAACAATTATGGAGTAGCTTTTGGAGTATTACACTAGATTTCTACTGAAAATGAAAATACTAGCTCGGTAAGTTTTATTTAATAGGCAAGTTCATTTTATATGTATTGTAAGTTGAAACTTGTACTGCACAGATGACAAATATCTGTAGTAGTAATTACTAAATGGAAAGTAGTGCAAAATACAATACGGCACATATCACTGTAGCAAGAAGTAAGATTCTTCACGGTATGGTCTTTTATTACAAAAGCCAAATGTCAAACCAAATAAATAAGAATGTTGACAGAAGTATGCCGCACGCAATGATATACTTATTTTTCAAAAAGTTGATTACCAAAGCAAGCTTTTGCTTCTTGTGCTGGGTATGCTTTGACCGAGCATTTACCTTTAGACAATTATATGATAATACAACAAAGACAATGTTGTTCTAAAATATGTTTTAACATTACGGTGATAATGTGGAAGACGGGAGTCATTTTCATTTCACTCTCAAGTTATTAGCATGCGAAATTGAAAGATGAAAAGTTTGAGTTTCTTAAGTAATGTTTTAATTTTTGCAATACTAGATGCTTATCGGTCGTGAGGATGAACTAATACATCTATGAAATGTTTTTATATTACAGGTAGGAGAATCAGTGATCCAAGCACACCGTATTGTATTGGCTGCAACGATTCCATATTTTCACGCCATGTTCACCACCGATATGGTTGAGTCTAAACAACCGGAAGTCACAATGTTGGGAGTTGACGCGGAGTAAGTTTCCTAACCAATTATAAATAAATTTAATTGTACTAGTGTATTTATGAAACAAAAATGTATATTCTCAGAAGCTAACTTCCAAAATGTGTCTACTGGATAATTTTTTATCAGATATTTCCTCTGCTATATACACAGTGTAAATTTTGTCCAAGAGCCTAAGTTGATGGACAAGTATAAGTAAGTAGACCTCCAAAGAGCTGAATTGATTTTGATATTAATTGATGTACAGGGCCCTGGAATCTCTTGTCAATTTTGCGTACACGGGAACTATCGTCATTAATGTAAACAATGTACAAAGCATCATGATGTGTGCTTCTTTCCTTCAATTAACTAAAGTCAAAGAGGCATGTGCCAAATTCCTCGTCCGTAGGTAAGTACTTATTTTTCAGTATTCTATAGTACTGTACTATGAATCTCTGTACTAAAACTAAATCCATAAGATTATCGTTGTGTGAAATTAAAATTATGTAGAGATTGTGGAGACAATTTTTGTAACGCTTCGCCCTTAGGATAATTATATGTTGTTTTTTGTTTAGATTGACCCCAGAAAACGTAGTTGGTATCCGTGCATTTGCCGATGCTTTAAACTGCTCTGATGTTGTAGAAGAGTCAGATATTTTCATTCAGAAGTGGTTTGTCAAGGTATCCAGATCCGAAGAATTTCTTCAACTCAATCTCGCTGATGTACAGCACATACTGAATAGAGATGAACTTCACGTGGATAGTGAAGAACAGGTAAATGACAATTTTATTTACGTGTACTTTATTTATAACAGTGGGTAATCAAACATTTAGTGCGTGCAGGCCAACTGGCCATCGCTAATCGCCACTAAAAGCATGAAGGTTGTGTAGGTTATTATTTTACATATTATACTTACATAAACTATAACTGTACATACAGGCTATTTGCTATTTAGTTATTTGTTTAAGTAAGCAAAAGCAAAACGGCTAAGATGATCTTCATTTTACTGTAAGTTCAGCCTGAAACGGAGGGTTTAAGTTTACAAGAAAGAAAAAGGAATCCTTTTGTCGAAAACTGTATTTGTTGTTCGCTCGTAGACAGTCTAACAGTTAAGGTCAAAGTTATCCTCGATGCAATAATATATTTATTTGGGTCTCGACCGACCTTCACCGCATAACTTGTAGTATTTGCTGTGAAGATCGTTGAGACGCACTTTACTATCGATTGCCTACTTACGTAGGCATTTCATAAATTATTTACTATGGGCTCGTTCTCGTTGTAGTAGGTCTGCGAGTGCTGAAATGTAATTAAAGTCAATTCAATCCAATACAAGTTATTTAATTATTTCGTTATGATTTTGTTACGTATATACTATACTTAAATGATAATACAAATACAAAGTACTGTATGAGTTGGATAAGGGATTGCCCAATTTTCATATAGTTCCATTCCAATCAATGCTTTGCTCGGTCCTTCCTCATCTAGACCTTGAAAGGCAGCTAGTGTATGGTAAATAAACATTTATTTTCCAGTTAGTGGATGGAGAGTGTAGGTTGGTTAGATAGTCGTTAATAATGTACTAAAACCGTTTTCTTTAATAGGGTGAAGGCTAATGTGAGAAAGGTTGCCTTGTCAGAATGTTAGCATTAGACCACTCCAGAATGAATGAGCAAGTACCTTTACGCTACGCATGCACGCCTTATACTTTATAGTACTTCTGTATAATAGTGTGGGATCGGTGTTTTATTATTTATTTATGAGACATGACGATAGTATGAATAATTGAATGAGAATAGGAATTGCCGAATATTGACATTATTTTTGCTAAAAATTGTCAACAGCGCCCTCAAATACAAAACATATCTTCGCAATTTAGGAAAGATATTTAATTGATTTAGTCAGCGGCCTAAAGGAAAGATAATAATTGGAATCTCTGATGTGTTCTTAATCTTCTTGAAAAATGAAAAGTGCAATTAAAGAAAAAATCATGCTACATGTTTTTAATTTCTTAAAAATTCGTTCTGTAGATATGTTAAATTTTAACTTGCCATTTCCGCTATCCAGGTATTCCACGTTCTAATGGCTTGGATAAAGAGGGATACCGAGCTGCGAGGTGCACATTTACCACAGTTGCTTAAATGCATAAGGATGCCACTACTGACCCCACAATTCATAACAGATCAAGTTGCAACGGAAACCCTGATTCGTGGATCTCATTTCTGTCGGTAATTGTCTCTTTGCATTTAATATACTCACGCGTTTGAAATTTTACTATAATAGTGTTGAGTTGTGTATTACGTAATGGTAATGTAATGTAAAAGCTTATAGAAATGACTTTAATATAATTTCCGAATTATTTAAAATTTACTTTGGCTTATTTTTGAAGGCTAGTTATGTAATAATAAAAAAATAATTTCAATTGCAGAGATTTACTTGACGAAGCTAGAGACTATTACTTGATGCCAGAAAGAAGACCATTTCTTAAGTCATTCCGAACTAGACCTCGTTGCTGTGAAGATGTTATTGGGTTTATCTATGTCGTTGGTGGTCTTACCAAGTCAGGTAATGCAGACACTATAAAATATTATAAAATATTATCATTATTGTCTTTGTAAAACTGAGGTGTAGGTTAGGTTTCATTTTCATAGAATAATGCCATTAGTATACTGGATACATGCCTTGTTCAGAAATCTAGGTAATGCGCAATGATTTTCTAAAATAAATATTTGTAGGTACATAAGTCGTACTATTTGTGTATACTCATTGAAGAAGAAACCTGTCATTTACTGGACTCTTTGCTTTTCGTCGTAGACGCATAGGCTGTTATTACATGAATACTATTTTTGTTGTTACTTGTAACTTCAAATTTGTAAGACGCAATTTAATTAACACACTTCGACAATAATAAGACACATCTTTGTAAAGAAAGTAAAAAAGCTCAATGAGCATTTTGAATGACACGTGCACAGGTGCATACTTGCCATATCATAGTTAGGTACTGTAACTTTTTGTCTTCAGCGTCAGCTACAATAACATTATTATGAACAAATGTATATAGACGCTCTTAAAATACGTAATTGGTATACATCGATACATAAGAAAGCATTGAAAGGAATTTTACTGCTGACTGCTGTACATTTACTAGTAGAAAGATAATGGCAAAAAAGGCAAAAAGCATGCGGCTGTTGCACAAAAGATTTTTTGTCTACACATGCTCCTGGTCTTCTGTCCAGCGCGTGTTACCTTACAAAGTCGATAGTACAAGTATTATTACTGCATATTAGAAAGAAATAAAAAATATTGCAAGATTGCAACTATTGTGTATCTCAAACACCCATGATCTAGTTTTAAAATAAAAATGCAGAGTTGCGTTGCGGAGTGCATACCTATACTTTCCTTAGGAATCCATACAACTAAATTGTACAGCAGGTCAGCGTTGCTAACATTTCTACAAATGTACGTATCTAGTTTATTTTCGCATTTTTATGATGTTCTTGATGAGTTTTGATCAGTTGCCATGATGCACCAATAGTAGAGCTTTGAATTCTATTTATGGATGCTTAAATTATTTCCTTAGCTTTAGGTAGATAGTTAATTAATATTTTTGAAAATTCAGGTGACTCAATCAGTACTGTTGAAGTTTATGATCCTCTCCTCAAGCGGTGGAAGATGGCCGAAAAAATGAAAATGTTACGTAGTCGTGTTGGTGTGGCCGTCATGAGAAATAGACTTTATGCAATTGGAGGTGAGCTACTTAATCTGCTAATTGAACGTGCAAATATAAAGTTTTGCCTGTTTTGCAATTGTCATATATTTCTACAATATGTTTTCAGGTTTCAATGGACAAGAGCGTTTAGCTACTGTAGAAGTGTATGATAGAATTGTCAAAATCTGGAGTAAAGTGGCGTCGATGAACTTTAAGCGAAGCGCAGTTGGAGCTGCGGCTCTTAATGACCGTTTGTATGTGTGCGGGGGGTACGACGGTGCCACTTCATTAAATACCGTCGAGTGTTTCTACCCGGAGAAAAACGACTGGATGATGGCGACTTCAATGATGAAACACCGAAGTGCTGCTGGAGTTGTGGCATTCCAAGGACACATCTACGCTCTTGGTGGGCATGACGGACTCTCCATATTTGATTCGGTAAATAACTTATGTTCTCTTGAGACAAGGACAAGTTGCTTGCGAGACATGGCTTGCATGTGTGTGTAGATACGGAAACTTGTAAATTGAATCCGCAGTTAAAATACACTATTAGATTGTACACTAACAGCAGCCCTCAAGCCTCGAAAATTCTCGCAACTTTCACACGTCTTCCTCTTCCTTCACCCTCGCCGTAAATATTTCCCTTACATGATTTTTCAATGAGGTTGTCTATTAGCAAATATTCTTACTCGTGTCATGTCCCAATTCCAATGCTAAGTAAGGGACCTAGTCATTTCTGTTTGTACCCCGGGGAATGGGAATCCAAAAAGAGGAGTTGATATCATCGTTTTAGTATCCAAAATACTCTAAAAGGTTGTATTGCACTTTTGCAAATTACTAGCCAACTAACCGGATGTTTTGTACAATGGTTAAAGATTTTTTATAAGTCACAATAAGAGATCTGTGCAAACAAGATCTTAAAATCTTACTTACAGACTTATGTTCTTCTTTAAGTGCGTTCTGTATTATATTTTTGATGTACTAATTGGCGTTATTTTTATTTATTAGGTCGAGAAATATGATCCTCAAACTGGACAATGGAGCGAAGTACCTTCCATGTTAACAAAACGATGCAGACTCGGGGCAGCAGCTTTAAACAACAAATTATACGTTTGTGGAGGCTACGACGGGTCAACATTCTTAAAGACTGTAGAAGTATACGATCCTGACACGAATAAGTAAGTGGGATTCATTTTTTAGGCGTATATTTAATTTCATCATAAAAGAGCTCACCTGTTCATAACTTTTTGACTTACTTTACCATAACTTTATTCATTATACCAAAACAATATCCAAAAGCCATAAGAATACTAATCGGCCACAAAATACTTACTTTCCCATAACTTTTAGTGAAATACCGTAAGAAAAAATATGTCATTGATTAATTTGTTACAAATAATCAATAATTAATCGTTTTTTAGCTGATTAAATAACTAATTACTGATCTTTAATTGATTATTTGTAATAAATTAACCAGTAATTTTGGATTTCTTATGGTATTTCACCAAAGTTATCGGGAAGTAAGTATTTTTATGGGAGATTAGTATTCCTATGGCTTTTAGATATTGTTTTGGTATAATGAATACAGTTATGGTAAAGTAGGTCAAAAAGTTATGGTAAACCGAGTCTTTTTATGGTGCCATTACATATACGCCTTTTTAAGATGTAAAGTAACAGAAAGTATCGAATATAATCGTAAAAATATTTATTTGTAACAATAGGTGGACTGAAATAGCAAGCATGCACTGCATGAGAAGTCGTGTAGCTCTGGTAGCAAATCTTGGAAAGTTGTGGGCAATTGGAGGCTACGATGGAGCATGTAATCTAGCTGGCGTCGAGATGTATGACCCAATAAAGAATCTGTGGGAAATAGCCCCATCAATGTGCGCTCATGAAGGTGGAGTCGGCGTCGGTGTCATTCCTATCGATACAATTTAATGCAGTTTTACTAATTGTTCATAAATAGAATCTACATATATCTTACTATCATTAATGCTAATACTGATAGTGTCATGTCCTTGAAACTTGAATGCTAAGGAAATTGCAATCGTACTATTAACTAAATCTAAATTATAAAAAAATAGGAAACTATAAAGTACATACCATAGTTGTCACATGGTACAATACTAGCGTAATACTTCTAAATAGCAAATGTTGCAATATGCATGCTAACAACGAAAAGTGTTCTATCATGATGGTGAAATAGTGAAACATATATTAGCGTTAGATATTTATCTCGTACATACGAATTTAAGTCATTCCTTTTACTCTGTCGCTGCTTTGTTTTTAATTACTTTATTGTACTTAACCTTGTGAAGCGACTGCAAAAATATTAAATAAATAAAGAGTAATTACTATCTTTTACAACATTGGGCCCCATGCAGTTGCTACTTACTGCTGCTATTTTTGGGTCTGCTGTTGTGCTAGTGATAAACACATTCAGACAAAATATTACAGCGTAAGCAGCTTTGGGGCTTCAATTCCCTCAAATTTTTGCAATTTTTGGAAATGGGCGCGCCCTGCTTACCAGCAAGTACTGTACTGATTTCTGTTACCATTTAGTGAGAAGCAAAATGTTTTCTATTGTGAAAATTCTGAATCATTTACTCACTATTATTTTATGCATTTAACTTTCAAAAATGAATATAAACTGGAGATAAGTACCATTCCACAATTTCAGGAATGTTTAATTACATAGCTATCAAGTGATATTACATTAAGTAAGTCTACCATTTTAATCCAATTCGGCCAACAACAATTATAACTGGCTTGAGTTTGAGTCAGTCATTTGTCCATCATTAATGTTAAAGTTTTTCCATTTTAGAAGCCATAATTATGATAAAATCTAAAAAATGATAGTTTACTAGTTTGTAGCTAAATAGAAATGAATATTATCCTATTTATAGTAAAGTGGAGATTGCTATCTAAAAGTATCTAGGATTGCGGTATATGCATGCTGAAATGCAATTAAATTGTTACAAAATATGATAAATAGGCATAATGAGTATATCGTATATTATGTAAGTAGCAAAGTTATACTAATCATCGAACACGTACAAGTTCCCTGTTCCTCATCTCTTAGTCTTTTAAATTTTGTATTTTGTTAATCGATAAGGCTACTGATATGCATAACCCCTGCCCATCATTACAAGCTAATTATTTTCATGTTTTCGATATTCTACAATATCATGTCAGTAGATTTGAAAGCGTACCGTAAAATGTTTGAGAAAACATGCAAAAAATATTGCAACTTGAAAAATGAAATGTCATCAAGGTCAATACAATGTAATGTAGAAAGTAAGAAGTAAATAATGCAGCTCTACAAACAAATGATCTGTTTTGTTTCATGCTTTACTGATGTACAAGCAAATATCTGGTAACAGTAGCAATTTAGACAAAAGAATTTAGCTAATGCATGTTTTGATTAGCAACAATCGTAGTTAATGTATGTACACCTACTACATATTTTTAAGATAAAATTGTAATTATTGCAATTAAAATGTAACCTTACAAACTGACTGCTTAACTATACTTTCTGCAATAATAGTAAATAGTAACAATATGTAACAATATTAAAATATATTAGATGTTAGATCTTTCATACATTTATTGAAACGTTTGTTTGCGCCATATAAATACTAAAGTCTTTCGTTTGTTCATGAAAGAAAATGAACCATTAGTGTAAACAAATATTTGACTGATTAAAACTATCTGTATCCACAAAGTTAACTCTCATTCTTTTTTCATCTGTATATAGATCATTATCGCTTACACAACACAATAACTTACGTACACACGGAATTGTTTCTGTAGACAACTAAAGTCTTAACTTCTTAACTTAACACTTAAACAGGTGAATAGTTTAATTCATTTCCACCCAGCACACTTGGTTTTAAATTGTAACAGACGAGTAACTCTGAAATTCCAAAATATTTTATCTTTTAATTTAATACATCGGTACGGTATTTGCATGTATGTTATGAAGTGCTAAGAAATTCTAAAAACTAAAATTTCAGCGTATTATATTACCTGCATTATACTTGTTGCGTTGATCCACCTGGATTGCTTTGATCAGATGCTGTAGTAGTTTGACGAAGTATCATACTGGACAACTGTAAATATAAGTCAATTTAAAATATAAAAACGAGTAACATTGCAAATTCTATTGTGTAACAAAAATGGAAATTTTAATGCTAGTCTTACTCCTTGAGATATTATGCCACTGGCATCTGCTATTCCTGGACTGTGCCCGATTTTACATCGTACATAACCATACAAGTTTGCCACGTTCAAGGCTAAAGCCAAAACGACCAATATCTAGACCAAAAAATAATTAATATTAATGCATTGCCAAACTGACTCCATTTACTATTTACTACATGGATTCAAAGAAATAATTTACCGTCCATTGCAATTTAAAGGTAAATATGCTAGACAGGAAGAGAAGGGTCCATATCACTGGAGTTACCAACAATGCAACCCAAAATATGCGTCTTTCAGGTGCTCGCCCCCCTGCTCTGATTCCTTTGCGACTTTCAAACACCCAGTGACTTTCACCTACATCATCAACGTAGTTCCACCATCGCAGTCCCACCATAATTCTTCCTGTGATTTTATTTAATTGATTAGTGACTACTTATGCGGTATTAGAAATATTTAAGCAAAAATCAAGAAAAATAGGTATGAACTTTCAAATGAGCTCTTACCGGTTATATTTTTAACCGTCCAGAAATCAAGGGACAGCAAAATAACTATGCTGACAAAACTAGGAATGAAGCCCGAGTTAGTAAAACCACACAGAATATACACAATTAGGGCAGCAGCACGGAAAAACACGTGAAAAAAGGCTACGAACGGGTGTCTGTGAAAAGTAAAAATACAAAACAGAATTATAAAATCAATATTTTTAAAATGCACAGCTATACAGAAATTATTAATAACTGTTGAATATTCTTACCTTAGTTTACTTTTAGCCTCTGGACCTTCCTCTCCGAAGCCCAAGCCTTCATCCTCATCTTGGTTAATGAGTAATGCCTAGAATATGGAAAATAAACACTGGTTTACTAACAAGAATCTATTATCTATTGTCAATTGTAGTGTGGTATGGCCAGCTACACTTATCAATAAAGTTCACTGGCCTGGCCTACTGACTACTTAATTGTTAGGACTTGCAATTTGCCTAGTCACATTAATTATTGTTTGATAATTGGGATTCCCATTCATAATTTATTAAGACTTTTAAATTACCTGATGGTCAGCCATTTTATCGTCTAGGAGAAACAATTGAAGGTAATGTACAAGATACTAACTAACTACAACTAAAATTGATACTAAAATTAAATAAGTCTAAAGACGCAGCTGTAGTGTCCCAGTTCCAGTCACAACTCAAAAACTGTTTTCCAGATTATAGCCTGCAACGAAATACAAAAATTATTAGCAAAATTAGTACATGTGTCATATCAACAGTTAATTAACTTTCAACGTCACAATATGAAATATTACTTTTACAACACGATAATTAAGCTAACTATTGCTTTGCTGTCAACAATTATGAATTATACAACTTAATTATTGAACATCAATTCACTGAACAGCCACGATTGAAAAAGGGCTGATATAAATACATGCTAGCTGTGCTATTTCAAATGCTGAATGTCAAATGTCAATAAATGACATACAAAGTGCATTTGATGGCAGTAATACTTTGTATATAGTAGCTAAATATCAAAACTGTTAAATACATTGCTTAATTCCTCTAATCTCATAATATATTATATAATAATAATAATAATAAAGACTACTAACTAACATATAAGATTAATAAATATTGTACACAAAATTAATTGGAAATCCTTCATTACCTTTCCAGTAAAAACAATTAATACCATATCACATTGACACGTCATACAACTGGTACAATTAAACAATCATGAAAACCCTCATGTATTGTTATTGTTGAATATTTAATCTACGCCAATTATTTAACAATGTGTGCAAAAGTTAAATGATTTGATGATGATATGGTAGCAAGCTGAACAAACTAATGACAAGACAGCAGATCAAAGACGACACATCATCAGCTATTCTGCAACTCTTAATTTATATTTCTGTGTGCAAGTGCAAACTTGAAGAGAAAATCAAACGCAAGAAACAGCTTCTCAGGATACTTGATCCACACTTTCCACACTTTTTCAATACGGGGTGAAGCAGCAGCAGCAAGCAGCTATACACTGCACTTGCACTGCTACGCGCTGGCTGCTTTGCTGCTATACCCCATATTGGAAAACTGTGACTGATCTATTGGAAAATTGGACAAAGACAAAAATTCCTTAGCCATGCCATAACTTTTTGACTTACTTTACTACTATACTTTATCCATTGTACCAAAATAGTATCCAAAAGCCATAAAGAATACTAATAGCCCATCAAAATACTTACCAAGAACTTGGGACTTGGTTGGGAGTAAGTTTTATTCTCCTGTTGGCCGGGGTGGCATCCTTGCCAACAAAAGTCCGCTGAGGCCCAGCCGACGCCGCAGATGCCCCAGGAACGGGTGTCCTAGTGGTTCATCATTATTGATAGTTACAGCTACTTCTCTTCTCTCCCCCACTCCTGTCAGGTCTACCGAATTATTGGAATTATTGGGATTACACATGTCGACAAAGAAAGAATTTCTAATGTAATATTTTACTTTTTATTATCCGCTTCAATCCTACAATTCGATCACTTCGATCTATGTATCATCTAACACGCCACGTCATCCGCCCTCCACTCTCATGCATTACAAACTCTTAGCCAATATTTGGTTGTTGAACGATTCAACACTCCCGCCGAGGCGAGGTTAGCAAGCAAAGCTAGGCAGTGCACTGTGCAATTAATGGATTGGAGATCTCCGATAGTTTGTTTTTTTATATGGAATGCAATATTTAGGTTGGTGTTTCTATGAAAAAATTCACAAAATTTAAGTTGGTGTTTTCATGGAAAAATTAACAATTTTTAGGTTGATGTTTCAATGAAAATAAAACATTCACTAGATATAGAGAGCCATCTTGCCTATCAAATATAAGAGGATCACCGTAGGGCTCCATTTGGCCTACCAAATGTAAAGGGATCACCATAGGGATCCATTTTGCCTATCAAATGTAAGAGGATCGCCAAAATCACCATGGGGATCCATTACAAATGAAAGAGGATCACTCTAGGATCCAATTGACCATGAGTATGCGAAAATCGACTTTGTTAATTTACAAGTATGAACTTCGTAATTAGTATATAAAAAGCTCCAGTGCCCAAGATAGAAAAATAACTAACATTAGCAGTATTCAACATAAAATCATCAATCATTTTTTTTATTAACCAGAATCAGCATTTAATTAACCAATCATATAAGTTCTGATCACATCCTAGAACATATATTATATTTTTCCATACAGCAAATACTCGATCTGCTTAAAAGAATCTTTTCATAATAAATATTTACCGAATATACTAATTTGTCTGCTAAATGTTAGAGATCTCACCCCACTGGTTATAAGCTACTGTAGATATTTTTGATTGAAATAGCGCATAATTTTGGAATGTGCGGAAAATATAAACCGAAATCCAGGTTCTACAGCAAAAAACGAAGGGAGTCAAAAATGTATAGCTATTATCTACCTTAATACTTAATATAATATTATAGTAGAAAACAGTAGGATATATTTGCCACATTTATTGACAAATAAAAACTTACAGGTCAAAGAAAAATTTAGTCGTTTAGCAGACAAATCACTACTTCGTTCGACTGAGGAAAATATAAAACTTTATTTTTTGCAAACTCTCAATCTGCATCTATCTAAACATTTTACGAGAGCAAATACAAAACAGAGTAAAATGAATTAATACATATTATTTAACATTTGACAATCTTCTTTTCGGCATCGATAGGATTGGTACCTTCTGGTACATATATCAAGATCAAGACGTACACCATACATAGGTACTGGTTGGGGAACGGAACGGGGAATTGAGAATACGCAGAGCTCAACTTTTAATGGTGCCTAATGCATGCCTAATTTAACATAATATTACATTATATGTCTTTGCTCACAAATCTGATATGTCCAATTGAAGCATCAGTTTTAAATACATTCTCATGAAGTAGCAAGGCAATTAGGAAATCAATATTGCTAATCTTACAACTTATTTATATAAATACAATTTTTATAATGCTCCACACTACTTTAGTATTTCATAAAACTGTCCAAGGAAATAGAATAACAAATCAATAGCATACGGACTCACTATTTCCATTTTTAAACATGTAATTTTGATCGACACCTATTATATAATACATACAATACATGTACATTCAGATTATATATATATAGTATTTTTAGACACGAAAACTTTTCATAACATATTTGTACATATTATAGCAATCATTTCACATGCGTACATAACACAAATATGCACATTATTTATATTGATTGCATTTTAATAAATTCTACTGCGATATATAAGCGAATGTAAACGGGGACTACAATTTTACATAGACTTGCCGATGCATGCTCTGCTTGGCAAATTAAAATATAAATATTAATCAGTTAGAAGTTAGAATTATAATGGTACAGGGCCGAGTAACGGGTAACTGCTTGTGATGTGATGATTATCAACTTAATAAGAAAACTGACTTCAGATCTTTGGATGAAGCGACTGCCCTGTCGTTTAATTCAAGGGTAATTTCAGGGATTCAAAAGTCAAGGGCCCACTCATTTTCATGCACGAAAGCATCCACCACTTCCTTCATAGCATAATTTGGAATGAGTTGGTCAGCCGTAAGGTTTACACGCGTAATAGGATCAAAATGGCCAACTCTCATTAAATGTTCCTCTATGTCCTTTCGTTCGTACGTTATTCCACTCGGAGTCACAACTGGATCTCGTAAAATCTCAAATGAAATCTTTCCACACAAATAGTCTGGAACTTCTCTCTTCTGCAAAGAAGTAATGTTAAACATTTATTACACTTCTGTCCACATTGCAATTATATCTATCTTAAATGGGATCTAGATTAAATTATTTGTTAGTACCCGACGGCGTTCATCCACCTTGGCAAACAAACTGTTCATGTCGGACATACTTGTATCGGAATACTTTTCAACTGCGGCCATCTTTTCGTTCAATTGGAGGCTGGTGCAATCTCCATTAGACGAGAATTGCTGTTTAATTTCCTCCACCTTTATAATAAATAACAAAAGAAAATTTAATTTTAGCCAATACAATAAAGAAATGCTTAAAATATATAACTATACTTTTACACGTTATTATACTATCGAGAAAGTTAGACAAAACTGATATTAAAAATTGTTCAGAAAGGTCCCACGCAACTGCCATTATTTAGTTAACCCTTTAGCCACACTGGAATTTACTCTCTCTGTACTAATTATGAAATATCAAAAGTATAGTTTTAAACTAACACGCCTTCCAAGACAAGACAATTCAGCAACAAGGAAATACTGCTGGTGTACTCTACCTGTCTTTCGCGATCTTCGCGGATCAATTTGGCTAAGTAGGTCTGCAATTCCAGTTCTTCTGACAGACGCTTCTCTTCCTGAATTGAAAATCGACGCTTACGCCAATTCCTTAATACTTGGGCCATCTCGTCTCCATAATTCAGTCTTTGTAAGCAAACATACGTAATTAATATTTCCTGAACATTTGAAAGTGCACATTAATTTACGGTAATTAAAGAGCATAAATATGTACCTTTGTTCTTTAGCCAGGTCTGTTGCTCTCTGTAGATGTTTCACACCATCATCCAACATGTCCAGTTCACAGAGAGCTTGTCCAAGAAAAAAGTGGCCCTTTACCAAAGTGGGATCAAGCTCAAGAGCAGCACGACAATCAGCTGCTACATCTTCAAAGCGGTTCAGCCTTAATTTTCAATTATTTTGTCACATCACAATAACATAATAAACATATGAGAATACTAAATTCAATCATAAAGCCATGTCACCACACTTTCTTCACTGTTAGAATACATACCTGAGACCAGTTAATGCCCGATTTGTGTAATAAATAGGATTTGACGGGTTGCGCTTGATAGCATTTGAGTAACATTGGATAGCTTCTTCATATTTCCTGGCTGAGAAGAAACGATTACCTCGTTCTTTCAGTTCCGTGTCACTGATTGAAGAATAAGAGCGTTTTTGCCCTTGACTGCCTGACATTACGGAAACTCACTCTATCTCAGGTGTTTATATTGTTGCTTTTCCTCAGGGGTTTAATTTCAGTAACTGCTTTCGCCGTCCAGTCCTGTTCCAGGTACCCTTACGATTTAAAAATTGGCTTGGAAATATCTGAAACATTAACAAAATTAAGGAAGATTTAATTGAATATCACTGTTTCAAGTTTCATATTACTTAACATAACTTTCGAAATGACACACCACACCTGACCTACATAATATAAACTGGTTACTATTTTAATTAAAACTTGAAAATTAAATTGCTCACTACTCATGATTTAATCGTTTGTTTAACTAGGTAATTCCAAAATACATAAATTCAATATTACTAAGTTCCTAGAAACATTACTTTTGTATTTTTATCAATTATCAGTGGAGGATTGCACTTCGTTTAGCTATTAAAACTTGTTAATGAACTTTGACTTTGTGCTTAAGAATAAGAATCAATATGCATAAAGCCCAAGACGAGTTTTCTTTCATTATCAATTGCCAATGCCAAACATTTAGGGGATGACATTAACTTTGCATTAGGTATCAAGATCAACACATATGTTCTACAAACAATTAGTTTCACAAATCAGCAATTACGAATGTTATGTGCTAGCTATGTCATATGTTAATTATTTTGAGTTTATGTTTTACCTGTTATGATTTATTGTTCGTTGCTTGCGTCAGTTGTTTGATTAGGAAGGAATCCCGTCGTTGTGAAAACCCGTCAATGTATGTCTATGTAGCTGCAATTTTATATTCATTTCTAGGATTTTCATCAATTTTCAAATTCAATTAAGTTTTTTCTAGAGATCAAAGCCCAATGCAAACAGAATTTAAATGATGACTGGACCAGAAGACCTAGCTCCTAATAAGCTAGGTATTAGAAGAACCCGTAGAAAACGTAGCAGATGTACAGGAATAGGTATTGGTAAGGGTTCTTCTCTTCTCTGTTGTATTCTGCTCCGTGCTCTAATTTTAAGACTCAGATGTTCCACGCGAGGGAAATGTCAAAATTATATTTTCTACTCGGAATCTTTAGCACGTGGTGAATTCGTTCGGTCTTCTGCTGACTTCTTGTTTCCAGAGCTCCAGTTTCTTTCGACAGCAAAGTTGACAGATCCTGTTCACTGACTTTGCTGACTTTGACAATTGACAATAAGAAGTAATTAAAGTTAATATATTTGTCATTTAAAAATGGAGGATATGGAAGAAACTACAAGAATTACGGCCCAGTTTGTGTCGGAAACTGGAGAAGTTTGCGGTTCGTCGTTTGACTTACCAATCGATATATCCGTGGAAAAGATTAGAATAATTTGTAACAGTCTTCTTGAGCAGGTTAGAAATATTGGAAACACAAATATATGTTGCGTGAATGTAATTAACGTTTACAATTAACTAACTTTCAATTTTCTATGATTTTACAGGAGGAATCCACACCTTGTGCTTTCTTCGTTAATGAGAAAGAGATCATTTCTTCATTAGACCAGACGCTGTCAGAAGATGATAAAGTTAACGCTGAAAAGATTGTACAAATTGTATATCAGCCTCAAGCGTTATTTCGTGTGAGAGCAGTGACCAGATGTACTAGGTAGGTTAATTCAGATAACAATAATAAACAGTCTCGCCTATTTTGGTACCAGTATTTTCTTAACAGGTCATAATGCAGTTGTAATACCTAGTAAATGATTTTATTGCACAGTTCACTCCCTGGACATTCCGAGGCAGTGATATCTACTCGATTTAGTCCAGATGGGCGAAGATTAGCAAGCGGTTCTGGAGATACAACTGTTCGCTTCTGGGACATAAATACAGAAACGCCTGAGTTTGAGTGTAAAGGTTGGAAAGTTAAATTGATTCTTTCAACTCCGCAAATAATATAAAAATATCACACTGATGTATTGTTTTACATTTTAATGAATTTATTTTAGGACACCGAAATTGGGTTTTAGTGATTGCATGGTCACCACTGGGAACTAAATTGGCTTCTGGGTGCAAAAATGGTGAGATAATTATTTGGGACACATCAACAGGAAAGCAGCTAGGCAAATCTCTGACGGGTCATAAGCAATGGATTACCGACATGTGTTGGGAGCCACTTCATCTGTAAGTACATCTGTAATTTACTTTAATGTCGTGGTCTCAGAAACCCCTGCCCTGTGCCCTTTTTTGCTTTCGTACAATTTTAGGATAAATTAGAACATTGTTATTATCCATACACAATTTGATTACTGTAACAGAGAAGTAAATTCCAAAGATGTGTGCAATAATGTTAGGCCTATTAGTAAATTCATCTAATTTTACTTTAAAGTACTTCTTCAATCACAGTTTATTCCCTAATGTGCCTTTAATAAGTCTAATATGTCGTAAAGTACGTTAATGCAATGCAGCACATCATTGACAGACCCTAGAATCCCTAGAAGAGTCGAAATTACATATGTTGCATATCGGTAACTTGGTTAATTTTTCGAAACAATGGAGAAGAAAATTCGATTAATTAATGATTACATTAATTGGACGTTCCATTATGAATCGTATTTGAAATTACAGGAATGGAGAGTGTCGATATTTAGCCAGCAGCTCTAAGGATACAGTCATTCGAATTTGGGATGTTGTGTTGGGGCAAACAGTTCGAAGTTTAACTGGTCACGTTCAAAGTGTTACTTGCTTGCGATGGGGTGGTACTGGCCTTATATATTCTGGGTCCCAGGATCGAACTGTTAAAGTCTGGAGATCTGATGATGTAAGTAATTCCGCAGTGTACTGTAATTACTGTAACACTGTAAATTTTCTTATTGTGAATCTATTATGCTGTATGTAAATTCTTCACATCTAAAATGTCATTATGACTAATTCCTTGATGTAATTTATAGGGCATTTTATGTAGAACTTTAGAAGGACACGCTCACTGGGTAAATACCATGGCACTCAGTACAGATTATGTGATGAGGACTGCTGATTACGACCCAGCAGACGCAGAAATATGGGCCTACAAGGAACGGAATCTTAATGGTAAAAGAAATACTATTATTTATAAACCACAGCATTTTGTATATAAAATGTAATTTGTTTTAGCATCCCAGTGCCAAAAGAAGGCTTTGGAGCGCTATGAGGCTGCTCGGGCAATGTGTGAAGAACGCCTAGTGTCCGGCTCAGACGATTTTACAATGATGCTTTGGTTACCGGAAAAAGAAAAGAAGCCCATAAGTAATACAAATGTTATTATGCGACTATATTCTATTATGTAATTATCAGTACATCGCAAAATAGATACATTTATTGTGCTTATTATATTCTGTAGTTCGAATGACCGGGCACCAACAGCTAATTAACGATGTAAAGTTTTCTCCTGATACTAGAATAATTGCGTCAGCCTCTTTCGACAAATCGGTGAAGTTGTGGGACGGCAAGACAGGGAAGTATGTAAAATCTAGCTCATTTTGGCAGTTCGTAGTTCTCATTTTCAGTTATTTTGTGATCACATTATGGCTTATGATATTTTGTATCTGTTAGATTCATTACCACACTGCGAGGACATGTTCAAGCAGTATATCAACTAGCGTGGTCAGCAGATTCCAGAATGCTAGTCAGTGGAAGTGCCGATTCTACTATCAAGCGTAATAGCATAAATTATTGCGCATAAATCAATTCTCTCATTGCCTTCTGTGTAAGCCTTAACTTGACGTCTATTAATTTAATAATGTTAAATATTTTGTTATAGTTTGGAATTTGAAGACAAAAAAGCTGGAAATCGATCTTCCTGGTCATGCTGACGAAGTTTATGCTGTTGACTGGTCTCCTGACGGTCAGAGAGTTGTTTCCGGTGGAAAAGATAAAGTTCTAAAAATGTACGCGTAACTCCATAAGCTATATTGATTCATACTTTTGAATTTTTAAATTTAACTGAGATTTGCATAAAGACTGAAATTATCTTCCATGATTGTTTTTATTACAGTTGGAGAAAATGATAGCAACCCGCATGAATGCTGAACCCTATGGTGATGTAGAATATTTATTTTTTACTTACCCGACTTTCATACACAAACGTTTTAATATGCCTGTAAGAAAATTGAAATAAAATATTGTTTACTGTTGAATTTGTAATGTCTCCAATTATCAGTGTAGTTTTTGCTGTATTGTTATGATTTATTGCAATTATTGTATCATTTACGTTTTAAAGTAGGTTTAGTTTTAGTAGCAGGTGTCCTATGATCATTTGTTGATTTTTTTTTAGATATGTATACATTGGTATTCCTTTGCCTACTATTATAATACACTCTAATATAAACAGTGCCGATTTACCATTTAATATTGCACTAAAGCTCCCTGACGGAAATAAAGACTTAAGGATAATATGGTGTATGTTATTGAGTGGAATCCAAATTAATGAATGCATACATATCTTTTCTTTTGAAATTTCTTCACACAAAGACTAAAAGAGTGATTAACACGTGGAACTCCCTTTCTACAGGTGTTAAAACTGTTAAGTCTGTCAATAATTTCAAAGAAGAAATTGATAAGCACTTCCATTGGTCACTGACTAATAAAAAACCACAACCTCTCTCTGATACAAATGAAGCTGTAAACTAATGTTTAAAAGTGTCCGCGGGCTTCTATCTGTAGTTACGAGCAAATGCTCAATTCAACTGAAAAAATTTGAATCTGCCCGTGTCAATATTATTATTATTAAAAAATCTTAATAAAAATCTAATCTTAACCCTAATCCTTATCCTAATGTTAAATAATCCTAATCCTTCCGTAGCCTTAATTGTAGGGAAAACTTCCTTAAAAGTCCATTGTAGTATATGTGACGTGAAACATTTGGTTTTGCATTTCTTTGCTGTCATCGACCGTTCCGTCCCCGTCGTACCTTCCAGAACCCTTGAATATGAATATGAATTACGTGAGCAAAACAACCTTCAGGAACTCCAGATAAATATGGTTCGTCCGTTTCTTCACTCACAAATCAAACTTCAATCAAAATCAAAAACAGTCAAAAGTCTGACAGAGTTGCTGAATTAACGCGCATTCCTTCATCGAATTATCTACCAATTTTGCCCAAAAGGTTCAGGTTTAGCCGCAAAGTGCTCGTAAAAGTTTTGAGGGCAAATATGTTGTTTTAGTGTGGAATTTTAAGACCAAAAACTGGAAATCGATCTTCTTGGTCATGCTGACAAAGTTTATGCTGTTGATTGGTCTTCTGATTATCAGAGAATTGTTTCCGGTGGAAAAAGAAAGTTAAGGTAAAGTATGTGCAACTCCATAATCTTTATTTTGAATTTAAACATGAAACGGAGATTTGCACTGAAGTTATCTTTCATGATTGTTTTTATTACAGCTTAGGAAAGTAAAAACTGACTCCGCATGAATGTCGGACCGTATGATGATGTAGAATATTTAGGAAATGTGAGTTTCATTATTTGATAATGTTTTCTTGAAAGTGATGTATTTTATGATTTTGTCACTTTACAATTGTATTCATTCTCTTTTGTATTTTAATATAATGTAATACCTTCTTTATGTGTGATAACTTTTAAAAGTAAACTATGAATAAAATAAGACTTAACACAAATAGTAGGTTATGTATATTATGTAAGTAGCGTAGCAATGATGCTCCACTTTGTCTCCTTAAAAGCTTGTAAAATCCGTTATGGAAGCTAAAACGTGCGCGACTCCAGCTCTAGAAGAGAAAGTCTCTCACTTTCTCCATAATCTACTATCTAGTAGAATATTATTGCAAATCGCATTGACACACTACGGACTACGGACCTCGATGGTTGCGAATTATACTCACTCACGTTAGATAGAAAGGACACTTATCAAGTTATCCAATGTAATCCCATGAACTTACACAATCCAATTGTCCTAACAGTCTGTCGACAGTACTTGTCCAAGCAACAGTCCTCCTTCCAGCGATTTTCCAGCAAAAGTGAAAATAAAGGTTTATCTACAATTATTAACAATTAATCAATTTTATCATCTCAAGTTATTAGATTATTTATTTTTTTGTTGACTATTTCACTGATTACTTTACTTTTGTAATTTCAGTGCATACAGTCAATGCAGGATAAATTAAGAAGAGCTAAATTGCAGTCTATTCAAAATATTACTTTTTTGGAGGTCATTCTGCCATAAAATTGACTGAGTACTAATCGACTTATCTACCAACGAGGTCGTTTGCAAAGTAAGGTGACAAACAACAAACATTTTGTTTCTAAAGTTAATTCCATAATTCTATTATTTTTTGGCCAGATCATAAATTAATTTTATTAGCAGCTAAAGCCGAAAGGCTTGTTTATTTAGTAAATAAGGAAATTGTGATAAATAAGTAATTTTTAATATATTTCCTAATAGTTGATAGTAATAAAATGAAAGTAGTATTGGCGGTAAACACATTTTAAATGTGTTAAATAGTAGGTACGTTTTAACACAACAAACTATTTTCTTACACTTATTTTTTTTCATAATATTTGTATTTATAAATATTTGTAATTAGAATGGAAGTAATATGAGAATTAGATAGACCCTTTTATCTGCGAATTTCATAATGTATCCTCCAACTAAGAAACTCGGAAGCATTTTATAAAGTTTTAATTTTTTAAGTAATGTCAAAGAATTGTTTTTCTTTAGTACTTGTTCCTGTACCCTCTATGATGTTTGTACATATATAATTCCCCTTTCTTTCGATTTTAATCTTGAAACGTAAGCGACTCAAGGCCAGGCCATTGAATTATTTAGGTTATTATTTTAAGCAGTGTAATTGAGGAAGTTACTACATTACAGAAATCATGCACATATACATCCTAGATAGTGATATGAAGATAGGACATATAATAATAGCATGAATGATGAAAGCACCCGGTTTTCTCTTATTGTAATTTGTGTGTATAAATACATACGCTTCAATGCAATATCATGCTATAGTTGTGAAATTATTGAAGACAAAAATGCATATTAGCCCTAACCCTCTTTAAAGGGAGAATGTAGATTTTAAGTCTTTTGTATCACAAGCAATTTACCTTAGTGGTGCAGTGTAAAACCTCGCAGAGTATTTCCCCACTAGTTTTATGTTTATTTATTCTCAACGCTCTGAATGTTAGTCTTGATTTTTTAACTAGCATGGTATCCTCATCAGAGTTAGTAAAGCCTGAGAAGGTACCTACCATACCTAGGCTACTTTCAAACAAGGAAGCCAGTGAGACTGAGACAGTAGTTAAATTAATTAGTCTGCATATTATGATTCATTGTATGACACCTTTGCATTTTTACAAAATGGTAGCATGCTACTCTTCAGTTAAAAATATTAATATACTGCTCTTCAGTTAATTTTAGCTAAAAAATCAAACGTTCAGTTTTACGTTATATCATCGTTAATATAAGTCTGGAAACCAAAACACAGCACAGCACAGCAAGTGGAAACTTTAATCAAACCTAGACATCTTGATAAACCATCAAAGTTGTAATATTAAACTCAGTTTCCGATAAGTCATCGATGTTCATGCGAGCGTCTGCAATTTTATTGTTTTTGCTGTCGCCTTCTGACAATTAGTCATCATTCCTCTCGCTCGACAGAATAGTTTAAATTGATGGCTTTCATGACAAAGGATTTGCAGGTGCAGTGGTTCGGTTTAGTTTTATTGTTATTATTGTAAAGTGGTGTCAGATTTCTATTCTGCGCATCCATTCAACATCAATAAATGTACTCAAAGCCTGGGAAATAAATCCGTGATCCTTTACTACTGTAGCTAAGATATAAATGACGTAGGCATAGAGAGCAACCCGGAACATGTCAGCCATTACCTAGATATATTGTGGAACCACTTGCATTTTCTTTCAATGTTTTCAGGAAAATTAATGGAATTACCAACGCTATACAATTTTAACTTATGTGGTAGAGAATTGTATGCTCTTTTCATTGATGTACGCAATGTTACGCTTAAGATCGTCTAACTTTACTTTAAATCACTTGAAAACTTTAGTAGTTATGCATTTTTTGTAGTATTTATCATGTTAACATTTCTACATCATTGAAAAAAGTTTAAAACTATAAAAGAAGTGAAAATGTTTATGGATAACTTGGTTAGCTTTCCTGAAAAAAAGAGATAACGTCCAAAATGTACTCTGTGCCTACGACATTTACTATACGTGTATTAATATATGTTAGAAATTGATATGTATTGCAAATGAATTAATGTAAAATACGTTGTCATGTAAATAAATGCATTTCTTGTTCTTGTAGGGTTTGCGGAGCTGCACTGGGAAAATATATCAACATAACAATAACAAGCTTGCTTCAGATCAGCTGAGAAATTGGACATTTCAGTTAATCTTTCAAGAAGTTGCGGACGTCAACTAAAAATGTAACCTCTGACTGTTCTAGCAAAGAAAACAAATCAGAGCACGTACTATTTACTTATCAATCAAAGGACACAATAAAGTTTCAATATCATTTTCATCGTTTAATAGTATTGTCACGTTTGAAACTAAGCTACACAATGCCGACGGAGTAAGTGAATAAATGTTTATATTTTTATAGCAAAACATTCAATTTCCTCTAGCATATGATATAATACACACATGACTAACTAATTTATATTTTTTATATTTAGAGAGTGTTCAGAAGAGCTGGAGACATTAGCTGCCATATTTCTAGATGATCTCGTCATAAACGAAATGTAAGATCATATATAATGATTCTGAAAAAACAATGTAGAAAATAGAGATGAATTGAGATTGACAAGATAACGATATTTTAACAGGCCAGACAGCACAGTGCTTTCAATAGTTTTATATCCTTCTACTGGAGATGATGAGGAATCCCGTTATGTAACTCTGACGTTGGAAATAGAGCTATGTTCGGAATATCCCGAGAGCTTGCCAAAGATTGTGTTTCGAAATCCTCGTGGTCTCAGTGATATATTGTTGAATGAAATGGAGCAGAAGATGGGGCAGAAATGCGAAGAGTTGCAAGGCTCGCAAATGGTCTTTGAGCTGATTGACATGGCCAAGGAATTTCTAACGTCAAATAACAGACCGGCATCCGAATGTCCTATCTGTCTCTTGTCTTTCACTGAATACGATGTGTTTCATCGCTCGGAATGTTTTCATCATTTTCATTCTTATTGTCTTGGAAAATACTTGCAGAGTTTGGAGCAAAAGGAGTCGTCTCAAGAAGACTCGGTAAGTTGGGAAAATAATTAGATAATAAGGATGTAATTAAAGCTTTGACGATGTTTGCTATGACCAGGTAGCCTTGGGCTGCAGTTGTAATCAACATTTTATAGTTACAAATACTTTTTTATGATTTTCAGCTGCCAAATGAATCACCTCCTGAAAAGACGTGTCCAGTTTGTCGTGAGGACTTACCTAAGAGCATCGATGTGAAGTTTTTGCTGGAAGCACCACCACCATCTGAAGAAACAGACTGGACTGAAGGAGATACGGAAGCTGTTCTATCAGAATGGAATGGGAAACGGGATAGTATGAACAAGTTGTTCATGAAGCAAAAGAGTCAAGGGGGTATAATTGATTTGTCAGATAAATGCAAAAATTTACTCGTTATCTCGTCACCAACTCGAAACCAGAACCAGGGTCAGCGCCAAAATGAGACTGAAACAGTGACATCAAGCTCTATAGCCGAACCAAGAAGCACTACCACGCATTCACATCAATCAGTCAGAGGTTTGCAACAACCACAGGGCAACAGGGCTAACAATTCAGTTTCTTCCGGAGGCGGCGGCCCAGCTGCAGACTTGCCAAAGCCTCAGCAAAAAGCACCACGAGCTAAAGCATCAAAAGAGTCACATGTCGGAGCTCATTCTCACGGAGAGCCAGGTCGATATCATGGGGGACACCATCGTCGTCGTAATAAATAACACTATACTTCTTCACGTGTCATCAAGATGGGGCAAAGCAAAAAGGATCCAAGTCAAAGCGCAGTATACGTTGTGGACATTCGGGTCCAAACGGAGTGTAGAAATATTCTTGTTTTTTATGAAAATATACAAATCGGTCGAAATTTTTTTAATTTCTACTGTCAGGTACAGAACAAAATAGGATTTAACGATTCAGGATAATTGGATACCATAATACTTGGCGAATCATAAAATTTAGATAATTATATCGAATCTCGACCCCTTTGGGGGCCGTGGTTTTGTGTTTTAGTGCTGTCTCCCTAAAAATCTTTCTGCAAATGGTCGGAAAAGGTAAATGGTGACCACCGCCTCTATATTTTTATAAAAAGCAATGATTAATTTCGACCGTCTCTAAGCATTCATTTTCATTAAAAAGGAAGGTTATTCTCCACTTGGACCCAAAAAACTGCATTTTGACTTGGGCCTACATATTAATCTAGATCCTATCGTCCGGCTACCCCCAAGACTTTGGTAACACTGACATTAAGTAAATTTTCGCAACAATTACTCAAATTGGTAAGAATCTGCAAGTACTCAACTCAATCATTCGAAATTGTACCAACAAGTACGAACTGCATTTCAAGGCAAGTATAATAAAATATGATTGAATTTGTCATGAACCTTTGCAATTAATGATATATAATAACCTAAACAGCTAAATACAACAAAGACTATGTGTAAATATCTCATAAATAATTATTACTACATATTATACTTCATTGTTTAGCACGAACAAATAGTTATAGAATTAAATGTTGTCGAAATGCAAGAAATCAAATATTTTTTGTCTATTAAAAACATAATTGTATTTAAAAATATTGACCAATATTGCTATCTATATCAATACAGCTATTCATATTTGCTCATTAATGTCATTATGTACTATTTCATCATGTTAAGCATATCTCTGCAGAAAGTTGTAGTTGCAGATGAAAATTCTAATTCGCATTGTTATTACTGTCATAAATTTGGTTTATTACATTCGTTTACTTTTCTATTTTGAATTTTGTCTTTGTATTTTAAGATATTAATTTGTTTCGCAACTTCAGAATTGTATAGTCCGTAGGTACTTTTCTTTTTAAAATCCACAATTGTCATAAAGGCAAACTTTAAAAAGCTAGTCGTTAACTTCTATTCAAACGTAGTTTAGTTTTTGTAATTAGTAAATTAGGAATTAATTTTATCATAGCATCAGCCAGCATACATAGAATCATAGCAATTAATGAAATGATTATACTTAGCAGCCTATAATAATCAGGGCAGCTAAAATTAATGAATTGTCGTATTGCCATAAATGGTACATAATGGAGGCAATAAGAACTGTACATACATTATATCAGACTTAGGTAGGTAGTTAGCCTATTGTAGTAGTTTTATGAATTGACTGTTACGAATTAATTATTGATTTTACAGACTGTTTAAAAGTTCCTCTGAGCTTAATTGTTAAATATTAATAATGCATTGTTAACTATTACGAAGATGGCCTGATTTTTAATGATGATAATTTTTTATTAAACTAAGTGTTCGTTCACCTTTCTTCTGTAAGCAAAATATCTATTTTGATTAAACTACACACATTATTTTACAATTCATTGTTGTAGATATATATGCACGCATATCCTCTTTGCTTATACGTATGCTTTTCAAAATCAGATGCCTCAATATTCATTGTAATGCAAATGTAGAGCCAGATGTACTCATGTATTTATAAAGTTGGTGCATGTGATCTAAAAATGAATGTACCTATGTACTATAATTTTCACCTGAAAATTGCACGATAAGATGGTATCTAGTGTATAAGATCAAAATTATTATTATATCCGCATTTATAATACCTTTGCTAATGGATAGGATTTCCAAAATGATTACTGTGGAATTGGCTTAAGCATTTTAATATACTTGTTATGAAAGAATAATTAGTATGTGCTTTATTGTCTAGCTAAATAGTAAACAGGTAGGAGTACCAGGTCTAGCTAACTATAAGTATCTATATGTACTATGCTATCCTTTTTGTACCAATTTCTTATATTTTACTCATGTTTATCATAAAGGTTGACTCGGTAGCTTATCAGCAAAATACACCGTAGTATTTTAGGAAATAAAGGTTAAGGTAGTTAGGCGCACTAGATTGACTGACCATGCTGGAGACTCACTAGACTCACTATACTGTACTAATACTAAGCAGCCATAATTAGTAAGATTAATCCATAATAAATGCCTATACGATGAAAGGTTGCCCTAATATATTATAGTAGTATGTATGTGGGACGGCTGGATCCAGTAAGAGTTTATGTGACCTAAGACCTAAGGTACTAGTATATGGGTACCATGTTACTAACGAGTGCGTATTAAACAATAATAGCCATATAGCTTTATTAATGTGCGTATTGTGGACCGTATTGTTCTTAAATAACTCATACTCACACTCACGATTCAAGTATGATATTATAATTAAGGCGTCATTAGGAGCTGAGACGAGACTTGCTTAACGGCGCAATGTAATAACATGCTAACTGAATGTACTGTCTACGTCAATTACTTATGTTATACTTCGTAATTTGTCTCCTTCCTGTGGATATGTCGTAGTTGTAGGTAGGGACGTTTCCCATTTAGCTCTGCATTTTAAGGAAATATAGTCTGAAACTATCCGTATGACGTTGAGCTACTTTTGATCCATACAAGCAATTTTGTCGTAACAGGTAACAGAGTGTTAAGGTACATTACTTAAGTCTGGAGTCCTGGAGTGTTAGCTTTGATCAAACTATACTATAAAATTTCATAATGATAATTTGATGTTGAAAGAATGTATGCTTGTGGACTCTCGTGTCTTTTGGGACACAATATCCAGTATCTACGACGAATATATTTTTATGTGCTGCAGTATAATTCCATTTTATGGCATAATATTTTTACAAAAGTTTATATTTATGCTTCGCCAAACGCCAGCTCACTCCAGTCTATCAATAATTAACAAGCACATACATATAGTAATTTTCCAAAAATAAGTATATATGCTACTAATGCAACGATGATCTAATAAGACGGTATGTATAGATGTTCGTCAATACTATTGGATCATAAGCTAGAAAGCCTTTGCACAAGTAATTTTTTTAAAATGAGACGAGACAATAAGGCGTATGCATTACAATTTAACATACAAGATACTGAAGCTACGTAGGTAATATGTACTCTACTAATATTATGCTCTATATTATGTACCTAAAAAATAGTAGACAGGAAAGGACACAAGACGCATATTATTAGCTGCGTATATTATTGTACTGTAAATAAATGAATGAGATCTCACATGCACTACTAGGGTATGAAATACAACATACCTAGTATTAATTGTATAAGAAACTCGTACTGACACTACAGGTTTGGCATGCTAATAATGTTGTGCATATAGTAGGTACATGGTATGGTATGAGGTATGTATGCTTGTGTGATAGACCTGAAAGAATTTCACATTTTTAGCATAATTGAAACATTTTATTATGTATAGTATTGAACAATTTTCTTATTTTAACCAAACAGATCTGCAGATTATATAGAACAATAAAGAAATGGGCATTAGAGCCCCTTAGCTATTAATTGTACATTAAATGTAACTTACGTACGTAACCAATTTACAGATCTAGTCAATATTAAAAAATACGAAAGAAATTTTAAATAAAGCATCCATGGCATATTAAGACACGAAACTCTCTTTTGAATTCCTCCTAAATACAATTTTGGTTTTAACTTTTAAACATTATCAATTACCCTTTCATCAACTTACGATTTAGATACAAGGCAGTCTCAATCGAATGACTTATACTTGGGCGTCTTCCTACGAATAAAATCGCTAGTGAACCTTATTGGCTCTATCAGTATGTATCTATTACTTGTTTATGTATGTATCATTATGTACAATCATTAAATAACTTACTTTAGTCTAGAAAGGACTTCAGTTCAGTCGCTGAATGCAATGTCCCTCATCCCAATACAATAGATACACTAACTATCTACTCATTCGTTAGTAAAGTAACTGCAGCTAACCATTATTTGATTTTTCAGAGACGCACGCCCATCTACACTTACTTTACAACTATTAATTAGTATTTTTAGTATTTTAGTAGTAGTATTATAGTACAGTACAGTAGGGTTGATATTTCAACTCTTAGTTTTGTATATAGTAGTATGACCCAAATATTATATTGACACATCCTGGCAGAAACTATTAGTTTGCTCCTGCCAAGGTTAAGCTGACCGACAGACAATGGCTCCAGAAATATTCCATTTCTGGATAACCATCGCCTGTAAGCATATGTATCAAACATTAAATTTGTA
This sequence comes from Tomocerus mixtus, assembly GCA_034694165.1. NCBI lineage: Eukaryota > Metazoa > Arthropoda > Collembola > Entomobryomorpha > Tomoceridae > Tomocerus > Tomocerus mixtus. The sequence continues at coordinate 4,032 of JAQFYC010000136.1, read as the reverse complement.
CATCTTTCGGAAAAGGAGGGGTATCATTTTGAGTATGAGAGCTTGTGGCCTAGCCTTTATTAGCTGCTAAGATTCCTGTCCAGCATCAATTGCCAATTCCCAACGTAAACGTTCAAGTCTAAATACATTAGCTATTTATGTATGATCTATTTTAAGTTAAGTAAGTGTAATGTAATAAGTATAATGTGATGCAAATTGCATTGCAGTTTTTGTGGTTTGCTTTGCTTATGCACAAGAGTGGACAAAATCTAAATGCTACAAATGCTAACAGACTTTTCTCATTTGGTATACAAAGATACATTGATAGCTACCTAGGTACATTACATTTTTTAGCTTTGAGTTTGAAATTTTATATTAATATCAATCACAACCGTCTTTTTCGGTTTAGTTCCTCTAGGGCGTATAATTATTACATGAGTTAGTTAATTAATTGCTTTGTTCTCAGATAGGTACAGAATGATTCCGAACAAAGGGATGCAGGGAATACGGTTTTGAAACCTAGAGAGTAAAGAAACTAATAAAAATAGAGCAGGAGACAATGTAAAATGTAAACAAATCAATTTCTATAATATTATTGTTAGCAATGATTCATGTTTTGGCTGAACACTGTGGTCCATTGTCCATAATCTATAAGAGAAGAGACTTCCGGCTTTATTGGACCGGTAATGAGGGAACTATAAATTGTGTCGGAATAAAATTGCACTTAGAAGCACAGCATTATCCATATGAATTACATTGACATCAATATCAACATCAACACGACACGACAATGATTTTATGGAACCCTGTACTTTGAGTAAAGGCACGATGAGGTTAGCACAGCAATGTAGTCAGTTTAAAGTTTAAGATAGGCTCTTAGGCTTTTAGGTTAGGCATAATAATTTATGAAATGTGATAGCTGTACTGTAACTACCATGTTTTGCTAAATACTTAACAGAAACATACCTACAACCTACTACGTATAATAACTACGTACTTACCTCGTTACGTTATGTACGTACCGTAACGCTACTTGTGCATTTATGATTTCTACGTCATCTACTATGTATGTATCATGGGTATCGATTAATATTTCCAGAAATCGGAGGCTACGTACGTACATTAGATACTTAAGTTGTTCTGATTTTGATTGCATGACGTAATTGCAGTCTAGAAGAATGATTATTATACTGTTTTGGTTAAAATAATTTTGAGTTACTATCAGTACCTACTCCAGTCTACGGAACACATTACACTTTATTAAAAAAGATGTGCAGATAAGCGAGGTGATAATTTCTGTTGGACGAAAAAGTATATTTACAACTTATAATAGTGCCGTCCAGGCTTGTAGGTAAAATTGGAGCTATTTTCGTTATAGTATTACTATTTACAGTGCCCAAATATAGTCCAAGGTAAGTCAAATGACAGAAATTAGCACCCCACTCTAAGTCTTTGCCTTTGATTTAACGATTCAACCCACTAGTTAGCTAATAATCATTTCTTCCCTTTCTTTTTTAAATATGTGTAAGTTATTGCCTGTGTATTGAGTATAGTAGTTATCTAGCGCGGAGAATTTCACAATGATGCTGGAAGAAATCTTAGGAATGCTCACGATTTTAGTTGTAAGTTGTAACTTGTAAGTATGACGGACATAAAAGAAGATACGAAAAGGTTTAATAGGTTAGCGAGGCTAAGTCAGGTCAGGTAAGGAGCAATATTGGGGCGCTCTTGCTAAATTTAAATAATGATTTAGTAGTAGATAGTGGGTACCTATAGAAAATGTTTTTAAAGTGACCTTAAGGTGTACAAAAAACAAGGCTTAACAGCAAACAATTGTTTAAAATGTGAACGTATTATACTAGTTCGATATGGTAGATCATATATGAACGCTTAAGTTGTCAAAATACATGACGTTTTTTATGATTTACAAAATCAATTGTGATTTCTAAATAATAAACTCGCAGTCTCAAGGGCCTAGCTCTACTGTAAAATGAATGAAAAATATCATTCACACCCAAGCCCTTTTTACACATACATATTATACATACATATTATTTAAAAGACTTGCTGCGTGTCAAAGTATTATTAGTACTTTTCGGGCAGAAAGCAATGGACTTGATTTTAATAAGTCTATAATTACTCAGTTTTATATTAAAAGTGTATCCTAAGTCAGAGCTCCAATCGAGATAAGAAGACATGTCGTCCCAATCCCAATTCTCACCTTGGAACTTCCATGCGAGACAGTTTACTCATGTTGGATTTGGAACTATGTGCACAATTCTCACATGAAATTTACGAGACGAGATTTGGGATATCTCGAAATTTAAAAAAAACAAGGATGCTATAAGTTGAAGTAGCATATTGTAATAATAATATTTACATAATTATCATGTTCGAGGACTTTTTCCAATAGGGGTATAAAAACTTACTTATATGAAATCTTAATTTAGACTGGCAGTGATATTGAATTGACGATCGTAGGAAAGGCGCGTAGTACTTTCATCATGTTGCTAGCCAAGGATGAAAACGAAGGGCATCCCGGCTGCGGTCGCCATAGTCATAGCAGAGTTCTTCGTCAATTTCTATGTCTCTTTTAGCAATGAATATTAACCTGGGGGAGCCGTTCACAACGACGGTTTTGGTTGAAAGATTACCATTGCGACTATGGTTTATAAGTCTACCTAAGCGATCCGATTCTTTTGTTGCGTCGATGCTACACAAAGTAAAAATATATTAATATTAAAAGGCTAAAAACTGAACTGAATTAATTCGGGAATCATTTTTTAATTTTATAAAATGTTACTTATTTTAATTATGCTTTAAAAAAGAAATGCTTACCAATACTGTTGGTTGTTGTGTCTGAAATAATACATGTAGCAACCAGCTCCAGAATCTTTACAGTAGGATGCTTCCCTCGTCTTTGCCTCGGCGCTTGTGAGAAGTTCTCCAGCGTATTCGACAACATATTCATTCCTACTGAATCTTTTCTTGGCAATTACTCCCCTCCCTTTGTTGGGGATATTCTTAGCCTGCAATAGATTACATGCCTAATTGGAAGAGGTAAATACTTGACTTTGTCATCTAAGGAGCCTACAAGTGAAATTTACTAAAGGCTCACCTTGAGACCATGCTGAACTCCTTCTTCAATAGTACTTATTAGTAGTTTGTGTTTCTCCGCATTTATTGCTTCCTGAGTCTTTCGCTGACTGCGACGTTGAGGGTAGTAATCAGTTATTTTAATTCGACGTCTCGCTGGGCAAATATTGGCGTCAATTGCCTTCTTTTTGTTGTCCTCCTCTTCAATAAATTTGAGCCTAAAAAATACAGCAAATAAATCCATCAAGAACAGTGAAAACAATAGCGTGTCGCAATAACTAATCCAAACACACTTTCAACTTTCTCAATCACCATCACAATTATCGATTCCATTTCATCATGGACATTGAACATTAAAATTTTCAAAAATGTAATAAAATTAGCATATAATTAATAAATTTGAAAATACTTACGTTTTATTCTGAGTGTTGATAAGAGGTTTATTCTGAGACGTAGAAAATGCATTTTGGCGTCTCCCATTTCTAGTCGGAGTGGTTATCGCCAAATCATTTTCATCTAAATGTAAACTTAATTCATCTAGAGATTGAATTTTATGAGGTGTGGGTGGACTGTTTATCGGTTCAGCTGCATACGATTTTCCTCCCTTCAAAATTTCTCCTGACGGAGGAGGAGTGGAAGATCCATTTGAGATCATAATACGGGCTTAACTAAAAAACAATTCGCATTTAACGACTAAAAACTTAAATAAATGCTCGTCAATCTTCAATGTTTTATGTTTGTTCGTTAAAATCAGGAGCTTGAATGAATGAATTAGTTTTAAAAGGGAGACCGACAACGTGATTGGCTCCCAGGATCCACCACCTTAATGACAAACCCCACCGGATTTTTCATACGACGACCGACCGACCACTTCTACGATCTGATCTGCTCTGTCTTCTATTCTACTATATTATATTATGATGTCTGTCTGCTCGTGTTCTCTGCTTGCTATTTAAA
>JAQFYC010000135.1:0-82070 GCA_034694165.1 Tomocerus mixtus | reverse complement strand
CGCCTTTTTGCTGCTTGCAGAACAGTTTCGTTCCCAACTTGAAACCTTACCTCGAATCGCCCCGTTGTTGGTTCTTACGAGAAGGGAACTGTATGTTAGCTAGTTGAATGTTTGAATTTGAATGAATTGAATGTGACGACGTCCATAGCTGTAGGCAGTGCAGTGAGGTGGATGTGATGTGGATGTGATGTGAAGGAATTTTTCGTGAAAGCATGACAGTTACAGCTCTGCAAGTCTACAACAAGCAAGCAAGTCAACTCAACTCAAGTCGAGTTAAATTAAGTTAACCATAAGACAAGCTACGTATGCACCGTTAGGAAGAAGACGTCGAAGCAGTTCTAAGAATGGACTGCTTGGTCACTTCACTTTGCATTTTGCATCTTCAATTTTGCAAGACTCGGCTGTTATTGTGTCAGATCCACATTCAAGCCTGTTTGATTGCATAGCTCTCCGTGGGTGACTTTTCTTTTAGTCGAATTTCTCACTAGACCGTCAACAGACTCCAAGCCCAACCAATCCAATCAAATCAAATCAAATCACCTACTATTACCATACTCAAGGGAGCCAAATTTCTAACTAGTAATTAGTTACTCCAATCTATCCACATCCCATTGGGATAATATCTTCCTATTATATTCCTATACAACAAGTTAGCCAACTGTATGTGACACAACTCTAAAACTTAGGTACTCTCCTAAACACCCAACCCTACAAACTGTACTACTAGTATATTATGTCTATTATACTGAATACAGCTACAGTAGCTATTTAAGTTACTTATTTTCATCTCTTGTAAATATACAAACAGTATAGGATGATTTTTTCACAGAACTTCATTCTATATAATATTGTAGTATATTATGTACACTAAGTACCACGGAATATATTTATAATAGTATTATGACTATGTGATATTTTTCTATGAAACGTCGGTTTTAAAAGGTGACCATTTAATTCTCCGTATTAAATAGTTAGCACCTTTAAACAATTTTGCAAAGAAGCTACAATGTTATTTACAATATTTTCTGCAACCTACTATACCATATTTATTATCCATATTTGCTACTGAACCTGTGTAATTAAAAAAATTGATAATTATAGTGTATATTTATATCTATTTACTTACACCACAACACAGGATATTAATAATAGCAATTATACTGTAGAATAATATACATTCTCCTCACTATCATTCTATTTGATCATGATGAACTTGCTAGCGAAAGAAATCCGCAAAGCATACGCTAAAGTAGGTAAGAGTCAAGTTTATGGTAGTAAAGAAGATGAGCAGAAAGTCAAGTCAAGGCTTGAAGAATTCGCATTCTAACGTTTCGGGAATTAGTATAGAGGTTTGGTTAACTTGAATTTATAAATTGCTTACACCTGTTAACAGTAATTGCTCAACTGTAGTTTTATGCAATAGAGCTCAAGCTTGGAATTTATAGAATTATGTTATTATTAATGCACATTACATGATGAGAAGTAGAAAAAGGAAGGAAAAGAAAGAGGAAATTGCCTACCTATCTACTATCTATATTTACGTAAGTCAGGCTAGGTATTTACAAGGTATAGGAATATATTCTTTGCAAGTAGATATATTTATATGTGTAGGATGAGATTTAATATTATTTCATATTTACTTCATACTTCATGCTGATCTTTTTATTTACATTGCACTTTGTATTAGGGAAGGAAGGCAGGAAGAATGGAGAATGGATCGTATGAATTTATTGAGCTCGTCCGTGTGTTCGTTATTTGAAAAGTTTAAATTCACAAGATATAAATGCGACTTATCAGCATCTTTCTTCTCTTCTGTCTAAAGTATAAAACGTTGTTAGCTTAGATTTGGCTCAACTCAACTCTTTCATTTTGGCTTCTCGACCGTTGCGCAGTAGTCTCCTTATAGTTTCAAACTCTCAAGTTTCAACTCAAACTCAGCCAATTTACAATACATAGCAACTGACAGGCAAATAAATGTCTTCGGCTAAAATACACTGTGCTATTATAACAACCTTGTAGCTAGTATTCATACACTTAAAGATAAAAGTCAAGTTCTCAGTTAAATGACATTGTATATTAAAGAAATAATATCTGAACGTATTGAACTAACTTATTACAATTGCAAGAAACAATTGTCATCCAATTAAACAATTTAAACCAATATATCCAATCAATTAGTACATGAAAAATCAAGAAGTATTTTGTTGTAAAGACTGCAATGCATTTATGAATTTTGCACTAACGAAAACAAATGTTATTTTGTAAGTTATATAAACAAGTTAAACTGTATAATTTCATGTGCGAATTTTACGCTTGTTGTATATTAGTGACCATAATCTTGCCTACAATTAAATATATTTAGTTTTCCTATTTCTTCTGCCAGTATTAATTTACATGCAATGCATTACATTTCAGATTGTTCTTTGGACCTTCTCTATATTTCACACTCACTCTTAGATAAGCATAGCAGTATAGTTAGAGTGCCTTATAATTATGCAACAGTATATAAGTGCTTTATAAGAAGTTTTGAATACGATTATTATCTAATTATTTACTAGACCTCTCATTATGCATACAATTTATTCTGCAAACATACATCTGTTAGATGAAATGAGACAAGGTCTTCACTCTTCTGGGAAAACAAACTCATGCCTAAATGATAGGGATTTCTAATAAATATGTGTAATAGGTTCAAACTCATATAATAATATCATTCCCTTCGTCGAAAGTGCATGGAACGAGCTCACGTCTCACGTTGCCTTTTGTTCTTGAGTAAATATTTAGGTATTATTACATATTATCAAAGTTCAGTCGACTAATATTTTATTGCAAAAAAGACATGACACTTCATGCCCACTAAATTCGTACTGGAATAGTAATGATCCTTCTGATATTTGCTTTCATACTGCTTAGTGCATCTATAATGCACATATAAATATATAATATTATGTATCATCATAAAGCAAGCAAACAGGCAGGCTTCGGTGAGATTTGTGAGATTTAGTTAACTTTATTGTACTTACTGTCTCTGAGTTGTAGTTGTACATTGTACATACTACTATATAAGCACCGTGTTGAGTGTAGTGTAAGCACAGGGTGGCAAAGATATATTATTCAACCTCTATTTAATGTACTGAAGTTATAACCACATAGTCAAATAAAAAATTCGTTTGTGCATAGGTACAATTTTGCTTTGTCACCCTGTATGCATATGTACTTGTTCCTCCAACGACATAAATAAAATAAATTAACAACACCAAAACAAAGCAAGTGAGTATTGTGTTCGTCTGCAATAAAATACATAGGTACACGATGCATAAGCACCTGGCTGACTGATTGTTGTGTTGATAGTTACTTAACTAATGCAGCTTAACTATAAACTATCTATCTTTATAGTACAAGTAACCCTAAACTTGCACTTGGCTTCACTGCACTCTATCAACTGGTTATCTTCACCAATCGCGCTTTTATATTTAGTTAGGGACACCACAATATAATAATAATGCATTTTATATAATATATTTATAAAAAATTCTCATCTTTAAGAAACACAGTACATAAGTAGTATAATATTATACTTGCCTATCTACTATTTACATAGGATTTGCAAAAATGCAATGTCAAAACTTACTACTTCATAGCAAGCAAGCTAGTTGTAAAGTTGTAACACGTCTTTAACCTATGCAATGTAGACGTAGTACATTAATAACTTCTAAACTTCATACGTGTTACTTGTAGCAAATACACAAAACAGAAATAAGAATAAATATTTTGTAAATTATAAAATTTGTAAGGTGCCCTTTGAAATACACAGTAATCGTGGCTTCCCATAATAATCAGATATAATGATACATCCTCGCTATTTACAATTTACGCTCAATGCTCAAAAATTATTGTTAACAACCTTAATAGTGTTGTATTTTGTATTGTACTGTAACGCGATTCTAATAATATATAATGCCTATTATCTTTACTATTTTGATTTGGATCCTTCCTTGCACTTCTATTAATTAGACTCATCATAATATTTAATGTTTCTTGCTGGTACGGATACGGATGTACCTCTACCAGACAAAACCTTAACCTTTTTTATATTTTTGAGTGAATTTAGTTAGTTAATACACCTAGAATTTATTTTTCGCCAATTTTGCAAATCTGGGTACACATTTAGGAATTAAATAGTACTTGTGTACCGATACCATTAAAATGTTCATGCAGTTTACTAACAATAAGTACAGACAGTTCCTAATGGATTGTTGTGCCAATTAATATTCTTACCTTGATATACATTAATATAATAATAAGTGACATAGGAATAAACATTTGAAATGAGACTTTGCGAATTGCGTTTAGGATTTCAAGTTTAGATTGAGGAGGGCAATAACAATACTATTTGGCATTTGATGTGGCTCTATGGTTGGCAAGTTCGCGGTTGCAGTATTTTAGATTTTGTGAAAGATAATGCGGTCACATTGTATCTGTAGTTATGTTATGGTGGCTTATTGCAATTGCCTTTCTTTCCAATCTTCTTCAATCACAATATATAGTACACATGGCTAGGTTATGTTATGCATTATAATAATAATATTATTATTATACCGTGTCTACTATAGGTAGCAAGTATTTAGTACTATATTTTCGTGTAGTGACTTGACTTGAGATGAGACGAATAGTGTTAGATTATGTTATGTTGTGGGTAGCTGACCCTCGTTGGATGGGCAAACAGTCAGACTGGCTGGACTGAACGCCATCGAAGCAGTAATCACAATAATTGGTAGTAAGTAGTTAGTAGGTAAGCTATGTCTGTCTATATATCTGTATCTGTTGGTACATATTATGTATTATGTATAGTAGGCAATTCAGTAATGATAATATAAATATGTATATTATAGTACATCAAGTAAGGTATTGGTAATAATAATATTTCAAAAGAGAGATGAGAGTGCTGATGGAGCCTGTGGCAAGCTTCGCTCAATGCATTCCTTCCTTCCTGTTCCTTTCTTCTAATGAATAGCTTACAGCTGAATTCTTCTTCTTAATCTTCTGTTTCTCCTCTTCTTCTTCCTCGGCCCACCAAACCAAACCTAAACAACCCAACAATATTCCACTACCTTTTTACTATCAACTACACCTTACCTTACCTTACCTACATATTATATTATATGTACTAAAGATATGTAATAATATTTCGCACAACTCTTTTCTTACTAACAATGCAATATCTAACACACCGAGGAGTGACCTTTAGATAACGTTACCTGTGTTGTGTTAGTGTTAGATTGCTACTTCTTCCTTTATCTCATTCTATGTATCTGTTTGCACAGCAGAGCAAAGCAAAGGAAACCGAACCGAAGCAAACGACTTGCTCACACTGTTACCATTATATTATTGTTTTCTCATTCTGCATCTTTTTCTATATAGTAATAAGTAAGAGTAAGTAGCAGATTAACAGATTGATTGATGTTTGTTGTGTTGTGATCTACTATAGTAGTATACCTACTTATGTATAGTATCTGGTACTTAAAACATAAAACAAAAGAGATAAGTATAAGTATAAAGTACGTAGGCATTGTTTTATTAAACGTGCACTAGTTAGTAACTCCGTAATAAATAAATAAATATTAGCTCTGTATGTATTAGGTATTATCCTTACGTTACGTAATCTACAGCTATAGGCAGATTGGTAAAAGATAATTGGACGAGGATACCTGTTAGCGTTTAATAGTGAGCGAGATGCACACTTTTGCAAATCTTTTTTATAGTGTTAGAGCTTGCCGTAAAGATTTTCATTATTGTTTTGTATTTTTGTTGTGTATGTAATTGTAGCTATATGTAGTAGTAGTAGTTAACATTTTTCTTTATTGTATGTATTTATGTTACATATATTTAGTTACTGTAGGGTATCTTTCATCTCTGGATAGTCTGCTCTTCTCTGGTCTGGCGTCCTATCTTTATAAGTAAAACTAACTGTTATCCTTTATTCTTCGTCTCGTTCCATTCCACTCCAAACCATACTCAGTCTTTATAAAATTCCGACCGCATTTAATAACTTGACTTGACATGGCGTAGTTACAATTATGTTAGATAGTACTTTGTATTATAAGTATATCTTCTTTTTCGCATTAAGTTAATTAATCACAGATGCTTAGTATGATATAAATGGGTATAAATAATTTTAAGAGTGCTATGCCATAGTAGTTAATGAGAAATTCTATTTTGGGTATGACATATCTGTTGTAGGTGCCAACATAGTCTTAGAATAAATATTACAGATACTACTTTACCTTACCCACTGTTTTCTACTTTTTATTAGCACATCTTCAATTCTATGATTTTGAGTTAACCTTCAACTTTATTACTATAATTCAAAATTACTGCATTGCATTGTCCTTCTTTGGCATGACACTGACTTTGTACCTAGTTTATGCACGTACCTTAAGTTATTTGTACTTATTATGTTGGTAGTTATTAATATAATGTTATTCCTGTCTGACTCTATCCAAGAATGTAAATGTATATTTTATTCATCCTTGTTCTTTTTCAATCTCAAGAGTGTACCATTGGTACCGGCATCTCTATCTGTGTTTCCATAAGTATAAATTTATTGCTTTATGACTATTAATCATATGAATTAATGTTCATCATTCGCACTTACACACCAATGGAATCTTTTCAAATTGCTGAATCTTCCGGTTCATTTTTATTTATGTTGACGATGAGTGATATTTTTTATATTATCTTGCTTAAAAATAATTGCATCGTATTTTACTATATAGCATTGTTTTAGTTGCTCTCTTTGAACAAATTAATGTGCTTATTTTCCTAGATACACCTAGTCATTTATAGTAGGCAGCATAAAAGTATAGAAAAATTGAAGGTGCCATACTGCTCGTTGTTCATGGGCATATGTAACAGGAAATTGATGATGATTTGGGAGTACGTATTTTAAAAATTCTTGAGAAATACTACGCCGATTGACTACGCAGACGTAAATATGGGCTTGGAAGTTCTAATCTAACCAAACTCGTCACTTTCAGAGTCTAGCCATATTTTTATATTACGCACTTGCTGCCTACTCTAAACTTAGCTATAGCTTGTAGTATGTTTGGTACGCAACCTTTTAATTTCCAAATTTCCCTGTAGCCATTACCTATATTCTAAAACAGCCTTCTCATGCATTTTTGATGAAATCCAGAAAATTGTTTATGTCAATAATAATTAAGACTATTTTTTGTTCTGATTTCAGCTCCATTTGAAGATGAGGAGATGGAAGGTAAGATATTTGCGTTCGGGTGTGTCCCTCCTGCCTTCGGTGACTGCTGACCTAAAGTTGTCAATCTTAACCATCATTATTAGATTATTGTTATTATCAATAAGATGGGAAGCCTGCAGCCCTGATTTAATTTTCATTTCAACCTTATTGTCATTAAAATCTCTGGAGGCTTGTGCATTCAACACCCATTTAACATTATAAAATATTCTACTTTTTACCTGTAACGTAGCAAAAAGGGTTAAAATTATAAACATATCCTTATCCTTATGTTAGCTTCTACACGGAGGTTAAAATTAAGAATGATTAATTCAGTAAGCCAGTCGATAGGTCAAAAATAATGAAAAATGAAGGAAAATTTTTACATTTGCAAAAAGTCACGCCATGATATACCTAACAGAGTATAACAGCCAAATCAAAGCTGTTCATTTTCTACAGAGGAAAGAAATATTATGAATTATTTATTAGTGCTATGTGTAAGGAAATCTTTTGAACACAAAACGGGATTTAGTATGTAAATATAAAGTACGCATACAAATTGCATAATATAGGTACAGAAGTAAGTATGTACATATACAAACCGTACAAGTTATTTTATTAGTAAGTGAAAATAAGTATAAAATGAGTAGATTTTACCGATTTTCATGAATATTTACAATTCCACAAAGGAATTACAAGAATGGGGTAGAAAGACTGAGGAATACTTTGCAGAAAGATAGGAAATCTTTATAGTTTGTGTACCTGTTGTGATTTTGTCGAGAAACCTTGAGAGAATATTTGAATATCTCAGTAGGTATTTTGATTGTGTCAGTAGATTGGATGTACGTAGTGTTTACCAATTCTTGGAAATTGTTTACACAGGTCTCCGAAGCTTGCCTTTTCATCAAAATGCAAATGATGTGGCACATGTAAGAATCGATTCATCATTACACATCTCATAGGTAGTACTACAAAGTATCAGCAAGCAACCTTAGGGTATAGTTCTTTAGAATGATATTAAATAATTCAGCCCAGGTATATGTAAATGACGTAACACATCAATGAGATTCGTATTTTGACTGGATTTGTGAGACAAAGCAAATACATAAAGAATAAAAGGTACAGGCGACAATTTTTTTTTCTTTTCATAGTTATCGCAGGGAAAGCCTTTTTCTAGCGAAATAAAAATAGACACCAAGAAGTAACATTATGTATAGCTATTGAATAAAAGAACCTAAATACGTACGAGACGCCTCACTCACAAAAGAGTTATTAGGTTTAAGGTCATCGCTTAATTCATTTTCAAGTTGAGACGACATTAATTTCCTGAAAATTAGTCATTTGAAACGAAACGGAAAGTGATAGGTAAAACTAAGTATATGCCTTAATGTGTCTATTTAGACGCACATGCAAATTTAAGTGTAGGTATTGTGGCACATATTCATTTGTTTACATTTAGTGGCTATCTGTACTACCTACTCTTTGTATATAGTAATTGCTAGTGATTAAAAGATGTGAATATTGTAGTTTAGAGGAAGAAAGGAATTAAAAAACTCTTAAGTACGACAAACAATTTACGAAAGGAACAAAGTCAATAATACATACGTAGAGAATTAGTTGATGGAGATAATGTGTTCACGATTTGAATAGCCAAGCCAAAAAGTTAAGCACACTAAAGCTCAAATGATAAAAAAACGTGTATTAAGGTAGCCAAATTACTTTTCTATCTTCATCATGCATGCACATGCCAAATCTAAGTAACGAACACAAGACAAAACACAATTCTTACGTAAGCTAAGGCAGAACAGGCAGACAAAATGAAAATGAACTCACATTAGAATAGAGTAGCAATGCATAGCTACAATATATGTACAAGATAAGAATAATGGGGAGACCGAGACCAAGATAGTAGTCCCGTGGGCAGTTTATGTAAATAGTAAATATAACGTTAGCGTATGCAAACCGCAAGAAATGCAAAATGCAATGTACGTAATTAACAAGGCTACTGTTCACTCTTCAATTGACAAAGTTGCTAAAATCTTGTTTATGCTACATATTTGTCATTTGGACTTGAACCTCAATCTTAAATGGAGACATGCCTTTGTCAGTATTTCATACTTGCTATATTATTGTACCTTATAAAGAAGGGGAACTCCTATGGGTACATTGTTTGTGCAGTTAACTATATCATTTATGGTAACTATAACACTTTATTATGTTACATAAAGCAAAAATGACACTTTTACTTTATTTCCACATGATGACTTGCCTTTTGATACTTATAATTACATTACCTAACTAACTCTTATCTGCTAACTCGTAACCAAATCACATCATAAGATCATATCAGTACAATACATGCCTAAGTAAATGTGAGCACAAACGACAAATAATTTATTATAAAGAATTTTATAGTGACAGTATATAATACTACCGTCAGTGATATCTGAATACCTGCTGACAATTCTTTGCTCAATTGAAACATATTTTAATGGTTTTCTGTTCACTCCAGTTAAGTCTGTAAGATAGAAATGATAAATGTCATTTACACAACACGATCATGTCGTTCAAGAGATAGGATTACATTTGGGTGGACAATTCCTTCAAAGTTGCTAGGAAAAATGGGTAAAATGTAAACCTATATGCAAAACAGAGTGTACCATGTCTAAAACGTTAGGTACCTTTGGAATAAGGTAAGGTATTTAAGTAGGCATGGTATGTAAGATTAAAATGTTAAATATTATATTTACCTTTGTACTGAAGGTGTTAAGAATGTTAAATATTTGTAGTAAAGGAAGTAACGAGATAGATGTTGTCCGTTGTGTTGCGAGTGACATTAAATGTCTGTTTGAATATTATATGATTTTAAATTAACATAAACTTCATTGTCGCATTAAAGAATGAAAGAATGGTAACGGTATTGTAATAATGTAGTTACCTATTGCGATTCTCGCTTTTTATGTTGAGGTGCTAAAATGCAAAATGAGAGTGAATTTGCTAGTAATAATAAAAAAACAAGAACAGAACAGCATAACATGCAAGTGCAAGTGTTTCTTACACTTGTTTATTAAAGGGTTTCAAGTCAAGGAAACCAAAGAATGAGAACATTTGCTAAAGTTATGTCGGAAAAGGGAAATAATGCGTCCGCTTTAATATTATCTATGTTCATACAATTCCGAATTATCTCAATGAATCGTGCTGAGGCAAAAAGTAAAAGGCCTTTGTTGTTCAGAAGCCTTAATGAAAATAATTCTCACCGAACTGTAGGATTTAGCACTCTTTATACTGGAATAACAAGAATATACAGCTATACAATATAAGTAAGAAAGATGAATACCTCCATATAATAAGTAGCACTACATAGACAAAGTAGAAGATAACCTAACTAGTTATTTAGCTTAAATATTAATGTGAACTTAACCACACAACGATAAAAATGTAATGAAAAAGTATAATAATCTTTACTCTACGGTTAACCTCTTGTCATCTAACGTGCTCTACCGTAATTTTATAATCAGAAACGCAATTTTAATTTCAAGTAATTGCAAATATTTGTCTTTACTTTATGCTTTGTGGGAAATAATGAAATGATATTAATTTTTCCTGAAAGTAACCAAGAAATTGCAGAGTTAACGGTTAGGTAGCCACAAAATGCTGCACTAAATTGTACATAGCTGTTGTTTAATCATCTCGTTTGTTTTAAAACGTAGATAATTAGAAAACCATAATTTTCAAAATTAAATGGTAAACTTTTATGCAAAATAAATAAACTGAAGTAGTAATGACACAACTTTGTTAGCAAAATATCATATTTTGAACATGAGACAAATAATTTTACGATACAGTGTTATCTGCTATGTGCTTTTTTCACAAAATTTAAACATTAGCAGCCACTGTAGTGTACATTGTATTTAGCCAGTTCTATTTATTATCATGAAATTCCAAGATGAGTCACCCATACATAATATTATAATATATCATCACATAATGTATTTTAGACTAGAGTACTATATGAAACAAGTATGTGATTTAAGCAGCATTTAGTGATAGAATTATACGAGGGAAAGAAAGAATGTAGAAGTGAACAAGCAATGACCTGGGCACTAATGGCCCTGTAAATTAAACTTTTAGTGCAGTTTATAAAATAATAAAAAGGAATCTGGGGATTATCTACTTGTCTGACGAGAGAGACTTGCAACAGGATAGGACAACAAACAATTTAAACAAAACCCTCATTCCGCACGGCAAATTGCAATGGATAATAGTAAACACTAAACTAAAGAGAAACAGAGTACTAACTATACAAATATTAAACTAACGTACTTACGTAACGTAAGTTAAGTACATAGCTACGCATCATCACATTTTCTCACATCATAATATCACATTAGTTTAGTTTATTTAGTATGCTACACATAATACTTATGAAAGGGTATAAAATAAAGTTATAGATAAAACAACATTGTAGTAAACCAACAAGTCCTGCATTCATCTTCCTCCACTTCCACTACTATGCAACAATACCTATACGGTATTCTGTATAATACATATACTAAACTACTTCATCCAACTAAACCCCAACAGAAAATATACAATAATGTATCCATCCACATTAAGAATTGTGATTGAGTAGAATAAAAAGACAGGTTTGCGTGGCAGAGAGCAATTAATCATGCAATATTTGTGCGAGAGTTGACGTTCTCTGTCCAAATGCAATACAGTACAGCCAACTCTTTTCTGTTTTTACGTCCACTTGGGCTAATGTTACCATACAGTAGTAAACAGTAAACAGAAGACTAACTAAGAGGACGTGCACCCAACAAGTGGATATGGTAATAAAATAATACAGGAATCCGTATTAATATACTTACTTACTAGTTAAATGGCATTGTGATAATAATATTACTCACTCAGACCAGAGACCACTCTTCAAAAGTGCAACACACTGATTATTGTACGTACAATGGAGCATATGCAGAAGGTATTGTGCTTAGGTGATTATGTGATTTGGATGCGATGATGAGGATGAAGACGGTAAAGTAAAGTCAAAGTCAGCTTAAGAAAGGAAGTTGTGTATAACTTCCACTAACAATAAACTTTAAGAAACCAAACCACAAACAAGTCCTCGTAAATTAAATCTGTAACATTATAATAATCCTACATTACATTAGTACATGCATACATACATACTAAATACACATGTAATGTGCAAATGTAATTGCAGGTTCAACATGTACTAATATTATGAGTTTTTGTAATCCATGTATTACATTGACTAGCACTTGCTTACTATTTACTTGGAGCAATAGGATTTCAAATTAAATATTTGGGCACTTTAAGAAACATAATATTTTATAGCGGTTTTAAATAGTGACTTAACATGAAATGTACATATTATATACACTGCTAATTTGAGTTTATACTTTAAATTGCTTAAAATTTTCTTTGGAATTACATATTATTATGTGTGTAAAAGTTCAAAAGAGCAAAAGCAATTTAGTAGACTTAACAGTAAGTAAGCTGAATTAATTTGACTTTGAGCGAAAACATGTATTTGCAATGGTAGTGTATAAAATAATAGTGGATGCAGTTTTGCACACAGTAGGCAGTAGGTAGAAGTAATTTTGCAAGTAATTTAGAGTCATATAGCATGTACTATACTATAACACGTACAACTAATTGTAAATACGCATAAGAACATTTTGTCTGTGTAGATCTGTTTTAGTTATGAATGAGTTATGGATGTTGAATGCCAAGAGGAGACAAGAACATGACAGAATACAGAAGAATTGCTGTGAGTTCCTTATGCCATGCCTTGGCCGACTCTGCTTGTTAATGGCCATTGTGTAATGGGTTTTGTATTTATGTGAATCTTTTAGCTGGATGCTACTACATGTTCAATCACTATGGAGAAGGGGATCGTATATTAACAAATGAGCCATGCCTCAACTGTACCTGTCACAACTCAATGCTAATGTGTTACCTCCGGGTTTGTCCGTTTACAAAACCGATTGGTCAGGATTGCACCATCGAGAAGAAACCGGACCAATGCTGCCCAGTAATCACTTGTCCTGAAGGTAACTGAGTCATTCTTATTTTAATTTACTGTTTCGTATCTGAGTACATCACTAAAGATATTATGGTAATGTAGTTGGTAACATTGTCTATATTTATACTTTTTTATCTCTGGAACGGTCTTCGACCAAAATAATTGAAACGCTAAACTCAGTCACTGTCCATTATATAATCACAATCGTATTTATCTCATTATATTATTTATTTCATAGGATATTTACCAAAAGAAGATTCACATTCAATATAAGTCATGTAATACTGTATACTAAGACTCCCTATCTAAAAGTTATTTTTACCTAGAAATATATTATTTCTCAATTTCTCTACCAGTTCTATTACATCTTCATAATTCAGTTTTACTGAGGATGCTTTATGTAAAAATGCCTAGAGCTATCTATGCTAATTATGTTTAGTACAGTACTGATGGGAACATTTAAATGTTCTACAAAAATTAGATTGCGCCAGAAAAAGTAATTTATTTCATTCTTTATTTTGTAAAAGAATAGTAGAAGAATAATTAACACTGAAGAAAGCGTATTGTTGATGTTGAATGATACACCTATCTGCAGGAAATAAACTTAACGAGAACTAAATATAGAACACACAATGAGAACGTTTATCCTTTTTTTAGATTCTTGAAAAAGTACAAGTAGATGCAAATTATTTTACGGTATAATTGACCCCTATAGGGCAGGATCGGAACGGATATTGATAGGAATAGCAATGTTAAAAAGTATTACAGATGGATTGTGAGATGAGATAGATAAATATTAGTAGCTATAGCCATGCCATACCAGGCTCCATTGCATCTCGATCATGATATCAGTTGAGGAGTTGAGTGCATTGCATTGAATTGCATGCATTCGCATTCGTGTTTAGAAGCCTACTTTATTATGTATTTAGGTATTTTTGTTTGAGTGTCCATGTTTGGCTTGATTTACCGTGGTGGCTGGTTTTGTAGTTGAATCCTTGTCTTGTGTGTATCTATGGTATGGCATTAGTGAGTTTGTCTGTGGTGTGTGTATTGTAGAGGTATATCGACCTCCACTGAAAGAGTTGATTGATTCGATTCTTATCGGACACATTGCAGCTTTCCTTGACAATCGTTTGTTAATTTAGTCACGGTTTATTTAGCAAACTATAAGCTAACGGGTTCAGTGGACGTTTTTATGCCTCCAGTACTTTTACCTAATAGTCTGCCAGTTTTTCTCACACTACATAGATTACATTACATTAGATTACATTAGACTCTCTAGTAAGATTATTACGCTCGATCATTTAATGTTTTATTCAGCTAATTCTATAGCCATCCAATATACTTACGATGCATCATACCAAAGGAAATAGCAAATAAAAGACATGCTAGCTAGTGCAATTCTCTTATATGTATAATATAATGTTTTGTTGCTCCATTGCATAGTTTTCCATATAAGGTTGTTATTTTCTAGCAGCCTATCGTGCTAAACTACTTGATATCATAAATACGCACTGATACAATACTTATAATGTCATGGCACGGAATGCCCTTACCTTTCTTACCTTATTGTGTGCAGCATAATATTGTTTGTAATATAGTAGTAGTATAAGTTATTGTACCTTTTCTTTTGTTTTTACATTTTATTGCCCATATTACAATTGTAATTCATTCTTTGTTTAATCTTTATGATGCGTTGGTTATAGCATGCAAGATATAATATAGAGTATATTACTATTTATTATTCATCCATATGAGCTAAAGAGTTTCCCTGTTACTCTCTGAAGTTAGGCTGTCTATTATGAGACTGGTTATTTAATTTTATTTGGCTAAACTTGAATCAGTTAGATTGCCGTATCATTTGTTTTCGTAGGTACTGGAAGCTATCGAGTGTGCAATAATGTTGGGAATGGGTAGCTAGTAGCTACTCTAGATTATATTACATCACATCACAACATTTAAAAATTATTTGATAGCCAATAAGTAGAACTCCGCAATTAGTTGTATTGCACATCAATCATAGAGCATAAGGCATATCATGATCAGTAGGATAATATAGCATGAATGAACTCTAAAAATGCTTATTGCCAGATTAGGAAAAGAAAAAAATATTCCAAACAGGAATTCCTAAATATTTGCTTTAATAATTGAGTGCCATAAAACAGTCTGAGAATAAAAGATGAAAGGGCGAAGAGCGCTAGAAAAGCAACTTGTACTGCCATAAACTATAAACTATAAGGAAATGTAAAAATGGGAAGAAAAGTAGATCTAGATGGAACAACAATATAGTTAGTTTGATAAGGAACAATGAAGAGCTGGACTGGACTGGCCTGGCCTGGTCTGACATGACAATGTGAATAATAAAATATAGTCAGCTAACTAGAAACGATTTGTGATAAAGTTAAAAATGTGAAATGAAGAGGATATTCCCTGGCTGGTATTGGTAACTTTAACTACATAAGTCATAATCTTTGTTGATTAACAGTGCCGGTCTCTTTAGTAACACCAGGAGCGTTAATCTCATCCACGACGACGTCCACTACAACGCTGGCAACTATTTCCCCGTCTGAAATAGCGACATTAGAAAGAGGTTGCGAAATGGACGGAAAGTATTACCCTGACGGAGCCCAAGTTGCCGGTGACCCAAGGAAACCATGTGAGCTTTGCTACTGTATCAGAAATAAAACGGCCTGTGTGATGCAAGAGTGCACGTTGAACGTGGATGGATGCTCGCCTGAATTCCAACCCGGCGTTTGTTGCCCCGTTCGCTATCAGTGTGATGGACCTTTACAAATCACCGACGCTTCAACAATCGCAGGGATCATAACGACAACTGTTAGCACGTTATTCTCCTCTACACCGCAGCCGGGTGGATGTTATCGTGGTGGCGAGTATTATGCCGATGGCTCTCAAATCCCAGCACCTGGAGAAGCAGCTCCTTGCGAACATTGCTACTGTATGCACGGAGAGGTACTTTCATCTTCATCTTCAGATCAAATACTTACTACATACATATTTATTAAGAGCAATTAAGTAACAACATTTGCGTGCCCATAGTTATAGGATCATTATAATATTTTAGTTTACGTTTTATTGTTTATTAGTTACTACTTACCTTTCTTGATTCTAAATCTTTTACGTCGTAGCATGTAACGTATGTATATTGTAGGTAACTAACCTTTAGAGAGATGTTATTGTCTTTTATTTAATGTCGGTGATATTAATACTGAATGTAATTTTGTGGCGACAGATTGTATGTGCTGTTCAAGAATGTGGAAGCCCGTTAGAAAATGAAGGTGGAAATTGCACAGCCGTCCCTCCACGCCAAGGACTTTGTTGCCCTGAAAAATACACCTGCAGTAAGATGCTTATTTATTTATAAACTGAATTTGGAGGTACAATGATGATTTTGAAAATTAAGTGAGATTGGGAATGCGAATTAAATAATGTTTTAATTGTTGTAGTGGAAGATGATCCGGATGCTGTTTGGAATGATGATGTTACAAACGTGATGGAAACTTCAACAAATGAGAATGGTGCTGAGACAACACAAGGTCCCAATGATGTCTCTGTAACTGTAAGCTTGGAATCAGAAAACAAACCGCAGTATGTAGAGTCGACCACATATCAAGCTCAACCAGGAGATTCATTATCAATGGAAACAACTTCTGTTAAATCTGTGAACACGACAGGAGAAGAGAGTTCAGCTGCACCCAGTTCTACCGGTCGACCCGAACAAGACCCAGAGGAGATTTCTCATGATGGCACACCTAGCAGCTCAACAAATCAAGAGTCGATCACAGATTCTGCCACACTACCCTTCCCTCACGATTTACAAACTAGTTCAGAACCATCACAATCAGTATCGCAAGTTTCCGGCTCTACAGAAATCATCATCGGAAGTGGCTCCACTGAATCTGCCATTGAGGCAACCACTTTGAGCGATGTGTCTAGTCCTGAATCCAGTTCCTCAACATCCTCGCCTTCTCTGATTGACAATACCACACCTGTGGGACAGTTATCTTCTTCCACAACATCTGAATCATCGAGCGAAGATGAAACAGCTAGCAGCTCTAGTTCCATAGGAGAAGGTGAACAGATTGTTAGCGATGACGGCACAGCAACAGGATCTCCAATTGGAGGTGGCGATGAAATCCCAACAACACACAGTAATTTGATTTCTACATCTGCTAGACCACAGAGCTCTTCTGACAATTTAGTTTCAACATCCACAGCAATGCCAGCAAGCAAACCACAAGAAGGAGTTACAGATTCTGAGGGAATAAACGCAGATGATAATATCGACACTGTCCAAACAACTTTGGCTAATAATGTTGAGATATCCACGGAAAGTGTGTCACAATCCCCAGCTTCTACTTCCAGACCTGACTCAAGCAGTGCGGATGAGAATGCAGTGGACAATGAGACTGGAGGCACAATTCAGGATGAGCCCACGGGAGACAAAGACTCGCAACAATCAGGAACTACCACTAGACCAGAGGGTATTTCTTCAGGACCGGCTGTAACCACTGGGGCATCTATAGTGGGCGAGGAAGGAAGCGGCAGCACCATTACACCGGAAACCAAACCCGTTGATTCCGAACAAGCACCCGCTAACGATGAAAATTCTAGTCAAACATCAGAGGAAGGGACAACAATTAGAGTGGCTGCTATGGTAGATGACAAGGAAACAAAACTCAAACCCGGAGCTGCCTTACCTGGAGTAGTAACTGATGAAGGAGCCACAACTTCTAGTCCATCACAGCCAATTATTTCCTCCACAACCACACATACAATCCCTACCGCTGCACAAAATGAAATTGTTGCAGGGAGCACACAAAGACCAGCAACCGGTGGAGATAAAGATGAGTCTCAAGGAAGTTCTGAATCCGGACAAATAATTGGGGAAGAAGTTGCTTCTGCTAGTCCACCTGTAATTAACAATCTTGAAGGAAGCAAATCAACGACAACAGCTAGTCCAGATGCCGGAAGCGACAAAATATTCCAAGATCCTGCAGCGAGTTCTCCAGTAGAAGGTACCGATCCAATGTCTCCTTCTTCGGATGCTGCGGCTCCGGGTGAAAGTTCATCTGTCGCTCCCATGGAAGAAAGTAAAACTGTAAGCACCGCCGTTGCAGACAAAATTGAAGTGACTACACAGCAATCTGTCCCAAGTGTTCCGAGTGATTCGTCCAATGTTGTTGCTCAAGAGGATGACGCTGCACCTGACTCCACCCAATCTCCCTCCGCCGATGATGCCAATAATATTATCGAAGATGATTCTGTTCCAGTTCCAGTTGCCTCGTCCACCACAGCCGCTCCAATTGTCGATACTGATGCAGCACTTCCAACTACCTCATCTCCTCAAGACCAAGAAATAATGCACGATGGTGGGGATGCTACCTCGCAATCAGTGGAAGGAGTAAGGCCAACTTCAGTATCATCAGTCAGTGAGAGTGATTCCGTCAGCACCGCATCTCCTCAAGATACTAAACCTTCTGATGTTTCTTCGGATGAGGCAAGTGATACATTCCCAACATCCGTTCCATCCGGTGAAAGTACACCAAGGCCAGCTGGAGTAAGCGTACCCACAACATTGTCACCCCAAATGGATTCTACCGGAAATGAAATTTCCCCAAGTTCGCCTGCACAGCAAGAAGATTCTGATAGCAATATTGACGGTGTACCCCAAGCTCCATCTTCTGATGAAGCAGCACAACCAACAACAGTTGCCCCAGGAAGTGGAATTGTTGACGATCAAAAAATGACAACTTTGGTACCCTCCCAGGAAGGAATTCTTGGCAGTCAAGGACAAGCAAGTGAAGAACCATCTGTTGTGACAACAGTTAACCCCGGCGCTCAGATAGTCGACTCTTCCTCTGAAGAACCAAGTATGGATGGTGTCTCTTCCGGGCATCACGTTGAAATGTCAACAGTTCAGTCAATTCATGTAGATTCCACAACTGTAACTGCCCCAGGCGGAGCCCCCGTCGATACCAGTTCGCCAGAAAGTGTAAAAATTCCTGAAACAACATTTGCTCCAGTTGGGGGTGGTGTGACTGAAGATTCAATTTCAAGTGACGAACCGGTATCCACTGTTAGACCAAGCCAGGCACAAGGGGGAGAAGGTAATCAAGAGGATGATTCAGTTGCACAACACGATGATATTACAACTCAAAGTAGCAAACGTCCAACTCAAGAACAATCCACTGAATCCCAGGTAGTCACTGAACAATCTTCTATTTCAAACGATGGCCTACCTTCCGTAACTGATCGAGAGCCAACTGGAGAAAGTGGAACAGAATCCAGTTCTGCTACTGATTCTATTGTGAGCGACGACGCTGCTCCAAGCAAGGAGCCTGTTATCGAGACTGTCACAGAGTCAGCTACTATTCATGCAAGTTCCGAGCCACCGAAAATGATTGAACCCGTTGTAGTCGAAGTCTCCACCGAATCTCAAATTGTTTCAGAAGATTCTCCCTCATCGGACGACAGTGAAGGAACACAAAAGCCAGTTTCTGAGAGTGTTACCGACACAAGCTCTGTAACCGAATCCCTGCCGTCCATGGATGGTGTATCTGGTGTCAGTCAAGAACCTGCTTCTGGATCTGTCACGGAACAACCCTCTGCAACTCTACCACCCTCTCAACCAATTAGGGAGAATTTAGTAAGCATGGAACCTTCATCGTCTGTGGCTCCCGTCTCAGCAACTGAATCTTTGCCTTCCCAAGACGAGCCAGAAATTGTAACTGAAGGAAGTTCTGCAAGCGAATCTTCTTCCGACTCGCCAGCAGTCACTCAGCCATCGTCTATTATGCAAGATGGAGTTTCTACAAGTGAAAAAGAATCTAACTTAGTTCCTGTAACAGAAATTAACGCAATTACCGAATCCTCCTCCGTATCTCATGAAGGTATTGCAAGCGATGATAAAGAATCTGGATCTGGAACCCAATCCAGTGTTGTCACAGAATCCTCATCCACAGCGGGTGTAACTGAAGTAAATGTATCTGGATCTCCGACAGAACCTAACATTGTTAGCAAACCTGCTGGAATGGAAGATAAAGTATCAGTTACTGAAACCAATATTGTTACGGAATCTTCTTTGAATGATGGAAGTGCTGAGAAAGATAAAGAAACTGAAACTTCCACCGACGCTGTTACGGATTCTGCTGCTGCTCAAAATGACGGAGTAAGCGGAGCAGAGGAAAAGGAACCAAGTATTGGATCTACGGAATCGAGTGGAGTCACAGAATCTCATGTTGTATCCAGCACTACTACAAAGGACATTGCCTCTCCAACAATATCAAGTGGGGTCACAGAGTCTTCTGCCATGAACGACGAAGGAAGCACAAGTAGTTCCGTGTCTCAATCTGGAACAGAAGCATCTGCCCCAGTGCAAGATGACAAAGAACCGTCAACTGAGACAGCAATCGTTACTGAATCATCCCCAGTACATGACGAGCCTAGTGATGGAGAAACTGAGCCTTCAATTTCCCACTCATCAACGGAGTCCAGCATTGTTACAGAATCATCTATCAGCATGGACGAACCTGGAAAAGTTCAGGAGCCAAGTGCTGAGACAGTTAGGCCTTCCCAAGTTGCTGTAACTACACAATCTTCAGTTCAAGGAGAAACAACATTAATTATTTCTTCCGACGGAAAACCAATTGAGCATTCAACGGAAACTATTGTAGGTCAAGACCAGTCAACTACAATCGTTCCAGGAAGCATGGCTGATGGAGAATCATCTTCGTCTTCAGGGATATCTGATTCGGAACCACAACCCGTTGCTGATGGAGTAGACCAACCTTTGCCAACGACAACAACAGCCCCAGTTTCACACTCAAGTTCAACAACTGGCCTTCCCGAAGAAATAACTGAAAGTAATCTGATTGTCAATGGAATGGAAGGGATGAAACCAGCGTCTCTCGTCAAAGATAATGAAACAGAACAGTCCACGCAATCAGTTTCCTCTCCCAGACCATCGGAAATTCCAATTATCGTAGATATCTCAACAGTAAGTGGCTCTAGTCCTGCAGTTCCGGAATATTCATCAACCACAGCTCAATCCATCGACAAAGATTTTGACGCTGCAAATGACGCTCCTTCTCAAGGATCCGAAGCAATCAAAGAATTTACTACGACTGCAAAATCTATGACAAGTCAGTCAGTTACAGAATCAGTGGTAGAATCATCCACAAATATTGAAGGGGAGAAAGTACAAAGTTCAAGCACTCCTGCTGATGAAAGCGAGGCTCCGGTCAACGATGAAAATCAAACGACAGCTTCCATTATTTCTCAGAATAATGAAAGTCAACAGCAAGGAGATTCTTCTTCCTCAACTGAATCCGCTTCCGTATCGACGGAAGGAATTTCCGCAACATCTCCAAGTTCCATTGCCAAAGAAACAATAATTCCAGATTCAGAGCATCCAACTACTCCACAATCCACTGTCTCCATTCCATCAGAAGATTCTTCCGCATCCAATGATGATCCAGCTGTACCAACAACAAGCAGGCCAGAGTCGTCGACAGCTTCTGGAGAAGATGAAGCCACACCTGTGCAAGATTCTGTTGAGGATACCTCAGTCAGTGCACCAATTAATCGCATCCCTGGGGAAGGTAGCTGTTTCGTTGAAGGCAAAACCTACAAAAATGGAACAAGAATCCCACCATCAACACCTTGCCAGTTGGCATGTGCCTGCCAAAACAGTATTGTCCATTGTCTTCTCGTACATTGTAAACCCGCTCCAAGCGATTTCATTGATTGTAAGCCAATGTATCGATCTGGAGTTTGCTGTCCAGAATATGAATGTAAGTATATACCTACCTCATAGCTTGACCATTAAATAATTATATAACAATATCATTTAAGTAACTAAATAATAATTTCCTTTCTATTTTAATAAATCTAGGTTCAACTAGCAGTCCTCCTAGTATTACTGTTACCCCAGACAGTGGTGACGTCTCCTCAAGCGATACACTTGTTACTGTCACTCCAGAACCATTCTCACCCGAAACGACACGAGTATCCAAAGAAGCATCATCTGAACCTACTACAATTGCTATCGAAAGCGAGAAGGACACCGAAATTCATGACGACGATTCTCACAAGGATTCCGTTGCAGAAACAAACGCTCCAATTGGCGTATCTGTAGAGGCCATTTCCACAAGCACTCCTAGTATTGGAATCACAGGTGAAAACTTAGTCGTTGGATCCACTGAAAGAGTGCCACATACATCGGAACAACCTGGCTCCACCCAAGCATCAATGGAAACAACTTCGGAAAATATTCTTGAAATCGGAACTCTAAAACCAGTAGCACCAGTCGTTCAGGAAGACTCACAAGAAACATCTTCTGAACAAACTGTAACATCTACATCATCCTCTTCATCATCTTCCTCCATCTCCTCCGCAGAGTCATCCACAAGGCCAGAAATAAATGAAGTCCATCCAGATGTTTCGGAATCTCCAGAGGATTCACCATCCTACGACCCTTCAGTAGAAGCTGACAGAAGGAACGATACCGCCGCTGCCCCCACTCAAGACAACGAAGACAATTTAGTTGTTAGTCCAGGTACAATGACTACAAGTCCGGCATCAAGCCCAACGACAACGGAACCTTCCTCGACCACCACTTTCTCAACCACCACAACCGCAATGGTGACCAGCACAATGGAAAATGACAGCGTAGAAGAGGCCGGGGCACCAGTTGACATCACAAGCCGACCTTCCTCCACGACCACAACAGCCGGTAGCAAATACCCAGTGACGACAACAACATCAGTGACACCATCAGCAGCTCCATGGCCTTACCCTACGTCAACGCAATCCACTGTGATGACAAGTGGAGCTTGTCTATTCGACGGACGGGTGTACATGTCAGCCCAACAAATTCCAAGGGACGACCCCTGTGATTTCTGTTTCTGCTTCAGAGGAGACATTATTTGCCTACAGCAAAGTTGTCCCCCTCCAATTCCAGGGTGTTACGAAGAACCGATTCCCGGTTTCTGTTGTCCGCGATATGAATGTCCGGTGGGCAGTGGAAATATTACTACTCAGCCACCTCTCTTCCCCGCTTCTTACTACCATAACCAAATTTTAAATAATGTGGCTAATGCCGGTGGAAACCCGATCACATCAGGAAGTAATATGGCAACTGGGCCAGGGTGCGAAATCTCCGGCGAGTATTATGAAACTGGCCAAGTCATTACGTCGACATCTGGACCATGTCTAGAGTGCAGGTAAATTAAATAGAAATTACGTACAAATATAACAACAAATAACTTTTGTAATATTTGACTGTAACATAATTTTGTTGCGAATTTCAGATGTGGATCCACGGGGATGATGGAGTGTGATCCTCGAGAATGTCAACCAGAGCCAATGCTGCGAAAAATGATAGCAGCAATAACATCCAGATGAATCGTGTAGTTGTATAAATCCAAATTAATCTTTCTTTAACTTGACACGCTGCCGTCCACCTGTTGCCTGTTCCTTAATTACCACAAAGTACATTAATATTATGTGCAGGGTTGATATATAATGAACTGTTTTGTATTTGAATTTGTACCCATGCTGGCTGCTTGCTCCTTGTTTAGTTAATTTTGATGGGTTAGTAAGTACAGCCAGAAATTGATTACATAATTACGTTATATTATGTTATGTTATGCGACTGAGATGACTAGGCAATATTATTACAGTGATCTTTGACACAAATGACTTGAGCTCTGATATAATAATATAGATAATAGTACGTATGTCACCGATTAATTAATCAATGGTCAAGAAAAGAAGAAACCGAAAAGGCATATTAGATATGAATTTGTTACAGACATATAAAAGTACATACAAACACACATGGAAGATGCAATCAACGAAACAAAGACACAACACAGTACACCTCATATACCATAAGCATAACATAATATGAACCTTCGTCACATCACATGCAACAGTCCGTGGAATAATGTAAGATGTAATGAAAGTGTTTCCGGCTGGCAAATTTGTCCAGTGGCTTGTTTTTAACTGACTTTTTAAGACTGCTAATTTTTAACTACACCTACTGTACCGGAAATGAAACGATGCGGTTCTCATGCAATATCTTAATTGCATTATATCGAGTAAGTATGTAGACGACGAGAATTATCGTATCGATTTGTCTGTTCAGTGTTTTAGTGCTTACTTTTTGATCAGCCCATTTCCATTCATCCAAAACAAACAAAGGTTGACCAATAAATAAAGTTCGTCTCTCTAATATTTATTGTCAACAAGAAAATTACAATCCAATCTGACATCTTCTGGTAGCTACGACAAAAACAGGCGAAAAGGGTTTGGAAATCATCGGAAATGAATTGTTTTGTTGTGAAGTGGTGCCTTGCAAACAATTTATCCTAGTTCTGGAGGAAGAGATCAATGGGTGTAATAATTTGAATCTGATGGAAATCGATGGGAGCAATAAAAACTAAATATTTTCTCTGACTTGTACCATCCGTAAGGACGACGTGGACATTTTGCGGAATCAAATCCAAATTTCCAAGAAATTCAACTGCCAATGACAATAATTGTGTTTGGTGGTTAATTACTTATACTTAATTTACATGCATTTCCATTTCAAAGGGAGGATTTAGTTTTCCAGTTGAATTGAATTTAAAGGAAGGGGATGCGATTCTATGGACTGGAGTGGACACCGCGGTGTGTACATGTACAACTACTGTAACTTACTACCTACTCGAATAAATGCCTTTCATTTCCTATGTGCCCATTCGGAATGGGCATGAAAATAGCCCGTTTTCTACTACTTCTGTCCATTCTGTGTTTGCGTACTAGGATGTCTCTGTCAATGGGTGCCATGCAATCTTATTGTATTATTATTATTATTTTGATTGTTTTTATTGTTAGGTGTATAAACTTGTATAATTATGGAGCAAATGGGGAAAACGGGAAATTTGTGGTGGAAATTAATTGTCAGTTTATTTAATTATCAAGCTGGCCAAACAGATCTTGTTAGTGTTACATATTTGTATAGTTAATCATAATGATCGAGTGGTATCTGTCTGAATGTTTGTTTGGTTGGAGAGTGTGTCTGGTGTGAAATTGTGTTAGTTATTTGTAGCAAGTTTGTGAGTGCATCTGGATTGAATTGTATGACCGTAACATTATTATTTAAGATTTCTGTAACTAACGTAAGGTTAAAGTTAAATTAAATTATACCCAGGCCAGGTTATTATTACATTACCCTACAACACTACTATTAAATATGTACTACATTACATTAAATACATTACGACATACTATTACATAGTATACCTACATAAGTACATTCTTACAGTATGCAACAACAACAACCGTCAATATAATCATACCTACATCAATTATAAACTCAATTGTTAATTTTTCAATTATTGTACTGTATTAAATCTGTAATGTCCAAGTCCAAGTGTTATTAAATACTTTGTCTGTTTTAATTTACAATTTGTAATATGATCCTGCATACAGCTACTTATCACAGGTTTCAGCAACTAAATTTACAATAGATTTTATTACGTAATTAATAGCTACTTAACAGTAAGCTTAACAATTGTTTTATAACAGTGAGGAATTTCAATTCAATTTATCTACTTAATTGCGTTAAGTATACTTACTGTAAGTAACCATACAATTCATGCATACATACTAATTGTACTAGTGTTTCCATAGGTCTTTTAAATTCATGTAGAGGCTTCTAATTGTTATTATTGTTATTTTATACGCATTTTGCACATCAAATGACGCATTATTTGATTTACATAATAAAATAGCAATATACCGATATCACATTTTAATTTTTTAAAGGATACAGCAGGTTATCATATCATATCACAAAGTGCATAAGCATATAAATGCCAAAAAACATTAGAACACTACTGATTCTACATATTTGAGTATACTAATAAGCTACAACCTTCAAATCTTCTGTCCCATTTAATACAGACTATATATTTATAGATCTATAATTTACACCCTTAAATTTTTATAAAAAAATATTTAAAGTTTCATTTAGAAAATAATTTAACATTGGTTATTGTACCAAAATGTTCAAATTTTGAACTTTAGACATAATTCTGTCAGGCGTTGGGGATGCTTACAATAAATTATTTAAATATTATTTAATATCACTAATAAGTTGCTAGAAAACATTTTCTCCACTTCCCCATTCTGATCTCATATTAGGGAACAGAACACAGAATTAAATATTTGATAAATTGAGGCGCTACTTGGTACAAGGTAATTTAGTACAACCAAAATGCAAAAGAAGTTCTTTCCAAAGAAGCCGACTCGACTGAGGGCCTATAGAATATATTATGCTGCTACGTATATTATATGTTATACTTATTAGTATCGTATGTGATGACATGGCATGACATGCTGAGCATAAAGAGCAAATCGCGTCCGTATCTTCAGGAAACAATTGAATCGTGCGAATTGGCCAGACCAGGCTAAGGAAGATCAAAGAATAATATTAAAGGGAAACCGGTCGCGTCCTGCCATGTACTTATGTTTAGTTCATGTCACGTAACTACACATATATACAAGAATGTCTATTTACCTTACTAAATTGATACTAAATGGAAGAAGATGTCTTATCCCATACAAACTAAAATATTTCATTGCAATTACAGTATATTAGTACAAATAGAGAAGAGACACAGTAATAATGATATGTGATTGTTTTGTTGAAGCTGAATAGCTAACGTTACATAAACACAAACTACGACTACATACACAATACACACATAATTTTGATTCAAATGACAATTTAAAATTCTTTCCTCGTCTTCCCCTGCGCTCTCTATTTTTCAATCAATACTTAAATGACTGTGTTGTTGTTTTGAAAAATTGACCAAGGCGTAAGTACTGTCTTTAATAGTAGCACGTAGGCCATATTAGTGTGAAGAAATCAAAACAACGGTAAAGTAGTAGCAATTTATTTTTTATTTGCCTTCTGACTGGCTTGTTGTACTAAGACACTTGTATTGATCTATATACATTTGGTGGCATAATTAATTTTTGTGTGGGGGTGCAATTAGATTTCTGTCCAATTTGTTAACATGAGAAATACAATTATTTAAATTGTAAAGCTATTTATCTCCATAAAAATCTATTAAAGTTAGTTTTATTACTTCAGTAAGCTGTAGCCACTTAATTACTACAAGAAGATTAACGAGAACACAGCAAATGTACCTAACATTCTAAAAGTATTTTAGTGATGGGATGTCGTAAACCCCGTTTCGATAAGATACTATTCATGCAATATGTTAAACCGAAGGGAAAGCTTAACGCAAATGCTTACACAAGCTCATTTCACTACCTAAGACAGTCATTGCTGCATAATATGTGTGGTGCTGATTCTTAAAAAGCATTGAAAATCATAATCTGGGCCAGAACAATATTAAAATATGCTGCTTATGCAATCTCATAGACGCATATCAATCTACTTATTAAAAATGTAATAAACCCTGCCGTCCAGAAAATTGGGCTCTGCCTAATATAAAATTCCGAGACTCAATTATGCCTTATTTGTGACGAATGTGTAGGATTTATGAAATCAGCATTTTTGAGTATCCATAATGACGATTCCTCATTAGTGAAGACCCAAGAAGGACAATAAGATGGTTAAGATGGATTTAATACATATATTATGAAACAATAAAACCAGCTTAAAAAAATATGGGTGACAAAATATCATTACCTGGTACCTGTGTGAATAAATAACTGTTGTGCTCATCAGAATGTTGACATGCGTACCCAAATGAGAATTTAGAATGCCGTAATAGAATATACACTTCTTTTAAGTACATGTCAACTGAATTAATCAGAATGAAAGCATCTTAAAATAATTGTTGAAGATTAATGTTCGCAAATGTAATCAACGTGGGATGATTCACAATATGCAGTAGCTGGCGACCCATAAAGAGATGCACTTAATACTTTATTAGTATACACTATACACCCACTTGAGCATATAGAATGCAATGTGGGCCTATGATTTATAAAAGTTGCATAAAGAAATGAAAAAGACAAATCACTTTACATAGCGGACCTTCTGTCCAAACTTAAAACTTAAACTGTTATTCCATTAGTGCTCATTTTTATTATCCAAGTTTGTGATAATTTCATTATCCCGACGGTATCTCCTTACTTACTGCATATAATCATTAGTCTACATTATAGTAGGCTACTACTATATTATATCTTCTTGTTGCTCATTTTGCCGAATAGTGTAGGTAAGCAGCCTACTGAAAATTTACAGTGACATATATTTTAATTGACAACAATAGATTTCTAAGTGGATGTTATGAAATAAAGGTAATAGGCACGGTCCAATCTTGTTTGAATTGTTGTAAAGACAAATCGATTAATTACGTCACACTTAATGCAAATATTATGTATGATATGCAAATGTTTTACTATTCGAATGATAGTTGCATTATGAAGGGGGATTGTGTACATGGACATAAATAATGAGAATCCGGATTAGACAGACAGTAGAAGAGTAGGTAAATATAGGTTAGCCTTTTTAATGTCACCATTAATAATGGCATTATTAGGTGTAGTGTAATGTAATGATAATGACAAAAGGACAATAAATAACTTCGTGAAGATTTGTATGCATTAATGGTTCTATGTCGTAAGAATTTATTTCTTTGTTGGTTGATTTTCATATAACATCCAAACATAACGGATATTACTGATACATCGCGGAAGATTAAGAAATAAAAAGAATGTTTTCAAGAATTCTGCTTTTGTATATAAAACACACAGTTTTGTTGAGTTCTTTAGGTAGGCCCATCTTCTTTTCTGTGTAGAAGTGTTTGGACTTATGACGAGGAAAGCCGTATTAGGAGAAGGCTCGGTCAAATCGTGCTCAGAATGATGCCATCATTTCGCAGAAACTACTTTACCTGTATTGTCATCTCTTCTTTTTTCACGCGGATGCCTACTGGTCCGGAACGGCAGAGACAATTATTGCATTTATGCTACCTCACGATGAAATAAGATAAAATTAGGATTATTTAATGCCCCTAGAATTATCCTGACGCAATATTAAATTAAATCATGAAAAAGGCATCAAGAAAGTTCTGTATAAATATATTTGACTATGTATCGTTACTCTACTATTTTTATATGCACACTTATGCCGGAATTGTAATATTATAATTAAATACAGTGAAAGGATTGGGGAAAGACAAAAGAGCCGGAGAGTTTCGTCTGGTCATTTCTATTTATTCGCAAATATTTAAAATGGATGAGATTTTGTGTACAGAGAAAACGAAAGTGAGTCAAGTATTTATTCCATTTCATAACAATAGCAAGCACAAATCTACCGTCTACCTATTGTATTTATGTAGAATATATAATGTCTAATGTCTTTACACTAGTAGTATAGTAATCATATCGTCTACGGTGTACCTATGGAAATGGACAACAAGAACAACCAAAAAGGACGACTCACTGCATATATTTGTATATGCATCCATACAAGATCCTTGCTTATAGTATTTCCAATTTACATAACGCATAACTAAGTAGTTAGTATGCAAAATATTCTTGCGGTAGGTAGGTACAAGTTTATTACATTGAATTCGAATATACTAGGTGATATATAGTTTAGTGTGTAGTGTGTATGTAGAAATATACTATCTGTTTTGAGAATTGATGTAGAACAGTGTACACTAGCACGTTTATCCTTATTGTATTGTGATTATTCCTATGAATTTAATTCTCCTGCTGTAGATGTAGTTGGGATTTTGGGATGTGACGTGATCCAGCTAGAATAAGGAGGAGGTAGTGGCAATTTGTTAATAATATGGCAGTAAAGCGTGTTTTCCTCAACGATGTATGTAAAACGTAGCATGTAATCGTTTTGTGCTATGTGTGGTGGTGCTATTGAAGACTTCTGATGTCTTGTTTCCTTCATTTCATACTAATGTAATTGCTCATGAGATGAGGGTAAGAGGAATAACATTAATGTACGGGATATACTTTGCAGTTTGCAAACAGACACACATATTGGAGCAAGTAGCTCTTTATAAAATTATTTAGCAAAATGTGATTATTACATAAAATATACTATAGAAGATATATTAAATCTCTGTAGAATTATTTTATTTAGCACAACTTAGTATTTTACTATATGAAATTTCATGGTGTCACTTCACTATTTAACATAATGTCTTCAGTAGTGAAGTTGAAGTACCTAGTCATTTATTTCGTATTTATTTCTACTGTATTTGTATGTACTTAACTAAACATAAGCGTAAATCTGCTACAAAACACTATTACATGATTTCGATAATGCTTACCTAGATTTTTGCCCTGTAGTTTGTTTATCCTGTTGCAATATTCGAGTACGAGAGTAAGAAAATAATAAGTACATTGGAGAATACTTCCAAGAAATCTTCTATTATATATGTAATACCTAAGACATTAGAATTAATACTATTTATTTGTAAATTGCAAATGTTGACGCTGTTGCACTTCGTCGGAATGACATTTCTTACTTTGTCATCTCCATATTACTATGGACTGCAACTATATGCTTCCTAATTTTACGACTCGGCGAGAATAAGAGTAATATATCTTTTTAATGTCTAAATACATAAAAGAGTGAAGAAATGCAGTTTACAGATATTCATCTGTATGTTTAATCTTTATTCCTACTAAAAGTATTCCATAAATGTCATCTTAACTTCTAAGTTAGGTAGTTTTCATGCAATACTGTATGCTGATTAGGGATGGACAAACAATAAAATTCCATATTATTTTATCATGAAAGTGTTATGTTAACTAATGCTGACTACACGACTTTATCTCCCCTATACTTTGTACAAGTCTAGGATTTTATGACGCTTAGAAGACAATGACAACATAATAATTCAGGATAAATAAGTAGAAAATGACTATTGAATGTAAATGTCTATTTAACTATGATATTTTATCATTTTATTGGAAAATTACATAACAGATATTCTGTAATCTATAACGGCGATGATGAGACGAAAGTAAAACAGCATCTTTATATCAATTTATCAATGCAAAGCAAATTCAAGTTTTTGGAAACATGACAATTGCAGCTAGTAGCAACTGTAACAATTAAGATAAAGTTGCATTCTACATAAAACAGTATACTCCTGCATTGAATTTTAGTAATTTGTTTAGATTTTGCTCGCACATCAATAAATATTGTTGAAATTACATCATGTCCCATATAACCCAGTTCTACGTATCAGTAGGAGTAGACATAGTGTGTAGTGTGTAGCATATTATTCGACTTGGAATTAATGGAATTAGAAATTAAAGGTATGTTGTTGCAATTCTACTGTAAAATCACATCATCAGCTCCTGCTTCTTGTAACTGTAGTGAAACCTTTCCTTATACTGATATTGTCTGTATTTATCTGTATATATGTATAAACATTACTGAGAAGTTGACAATGACGACAATGAAACAGAGCGACGGCCTACGTTTTAAATATATTTGAATAGTAGAATATTTCTTCACATTTTTGCATGTGTGTGTGTGTCACGTACCTTCCCTCAAGTTTTCACTGACATGACGCTAAATCTCAATCTTATTGTTCACTCTCTTCCCTTATTACATTATAAGTAATGTAGGTAGTAAGTACCTAAGTAGATACATAAGCAGTAACCAAGCGTAGCCATGGCCATGCGACTGTTTGTCAAGTTTTCGTTTTCTTAGACTTGTTACTATCATTAGCATTTAAACATAATAAGTACAGTATCGTGCAATCTGCAGTAGAATAGTAAGATTTAATAGTAGCTATCGCTTCAGCATCAATAATACACTAATGAACACCTATGCAAATGAGTACATGCAGCATGCTCTAGTCTATTCACTGTATGGTATGCAAAAATTGTGTGTGCCTACCTAGGTACCTAAATACTCCAAAATAAATAGTTAAATAGTATAAGCAGTGAATAAGAATAGTGTAGAATTGTCATGTGCAGTGAAAAATTTAAATATGAGTGTTCACGATCAAATCACAGAAAGTGATATAAATGTTGTTACTATCTGTGCAGACTGTATGTAGAGTAAAGTACACACAGCTTGATATATTATACAATATAGTATTTTATCAGATCGCATAATAAGAATAAGAACCTTTGCTATGTCTCTGCATAATACAATAAATATGCAAATTATACAATATTATACAACCTAACAAGTGAATAAGTAGGTAACAGTAACATTAATGAATGTAATATAGGAAGGCAGATATTATGTATGTACTTGTAAACATGCAAGTACAGCTTATCTTTAAATGATGTATAGGTGTATATCCTTTAGTTGGTTTTGGTTAGCTGTTCTGTATACCTACTACCTACGTTTTGACAATATTATAAATATCATTAAGCTGAGCATTGCTTATGCTTCCTGGTCAGCTAGTCAGCTTTCCATTTCTTCTCATCTGAGCGGCTATGAGGGAATTGGCCAAAACCTGTTGCTCTGTTATATTGTATAAGCTTTGTAGTGTAAGTGTAGTCGTGTGCTCTCATGTTAAGTTATGAATGGAATACCTTTATTATTTAATTCCATTCGTTTATGTATTTTCCTGCAAAACTAAAACATTTTAAACTCACAGAGCTGTTATAACAACAAAAATATTATGTACTTACTTAGGGATTTTATAACGACCAGACCACGCTAGTTAGTTACTGGGCTGAGCAAAAATAAATGCATTTGCTTATACAGATAAGTGCATACCTAAGTAGTTTATCTTTAACCAGATGATATTATTTTTCGTTTAGTTTTATTAGAGCTGACGTTTACACGATAACGCAACTCATTAAAATCGGCTTATATTAATGCACCATAAAAAACTCAGTTTGCCATAATTTTTTGACTTACTTTACCATAACTTTATTCATTATACCAAAACAATATCCAAAAACCATAATCGTCCATAAAAATACTTACTTTCCTATAACTTTTGGTGAAATACAAAAAGAAAGACGTTGTTAGTGTTAATGATTAATTTGTTACAATAATCAATAATTAATCATTTTTAACTGATTAAACAACTAATTATTGATCTTTAATTGATTATTTGCAATAAATTGACCAGTAATATAGGGTTTCTTATGGTATTTCACAAAAAGTTATGGGAAAGTGAGTATTTTTAAGGGCGATTAGTATTCTTATGGCTTTTGGATATTGTTTTGGCATAATGAATAAAGTTATAGTCAAGTGAGTCTAGAAGTTATGGCAAAATGAGTTTTTTATGGTGCCATTAAATAGAAACCATTAAAATCTTAGATTGACCAAGCTCGTTTTATAATATAGCGGTTGAATATTCATTATTCATATAAATAATTTTAATGGGAAGTAAATTGAATTTAATGTTAATAAATATAATATTCTTTTCTTGCAGAACTAAGCTTTTTTTAAAGTGTACTCCGTCTGAATGGCCTATTTGCTTGCATCGTATTAATGCATGGTAAATACAATGAAACATAAACTGTCAATTGATGCAGAATGTACCATCATGCATCTAAGCTTAACTTATGTTTACGGATAGGGATTCAATAAATAGCATGCAATGCAGAAGTGCAACAAACGTAACAAAAGTGCATTTGTCTTATTCTGTGTGTCATGTCATGTAATTGCCAGCAGTCAAAATAAATTGTGATTGGGCGATTGTGCTCCTGGTCTAGTACTAGTCCCTTTCATTCGTATATTTCAGATTACATTGCAGAATGTCACAGAATAAGCATTTCCCTTCATACAATATTTATTGCCTATATAGAGCTGTAAGGTAATTTCGCTTAATATTATTAGGTGTGCATTCTGTGTATCCTAAATGTGGATGCATGCATATTTCCATTAAATATTAATCTTTTCTTCGAGTTATCGTGTATCCTACAATTTAGAATGAAGGAACTTTCAATTACCAATTCTACAATAATAATGATGATGAGGCTTAGCTTAAGGCTCTCGTATCGTTAGTTCTTGTTTCTTACAAGTTGATAATTTTGCTTTGCTCCTGTCCTGTCTACAAGTCTGTAAAAGTGGAGTAGAGTATAAAATACACTGTTAAGTACGTTATTGCAGCAGTTCTCAACATTTTTATTACTCAACTCAACTGACAATTGTCTTCCTGCTCTTTTTGCTAAATGTCTGTTTGACTGCTCTCCTCTGACCAACCTTTCATAATTCGACAAATCCTAACCTAACAATACGTAATGTTCTAATTTTCTAATTTAAGATGAAAAGCAACCATGTAAAATACTTGCAGCCACAGATAGCTTAAGTAAAATAAAACAGTCACTCCCTTTAATTTTCTTAATATTCTGTCTCTTTTCTTAGCATACATACCTCCATGTAAGGACAAACTTGTTTAAGTTAACAATTTATTATCTTTTCTTTGAAACTACACATAGTACCTAAGTGACACACGGTAAGATGTAAAAATATTTAGCACACATGTACATGCATTTTGGAGTGATTGGGCTTTGAGGGACTGTATGCTCACTTATTGCTTGCGTATGTTCATGTTGTGCGTGTAGCAACTACAACATGCATACTGTCATGTAACAACCTTGTAAGCAATGTAGTGTACATATGTGCATGTGACACAAATAACTTTACCTTTTATGTATCAAAACAATTAAACAAGGTATCAAAGTAAATAATAGATTTTACACCGTCCTACGTCTTACAGGTGACAAAAATGAGATGCTCGGCAGCACAGATATGTAATCAAACCACAACTTTTGTGTATTTGCTTATAAAGAATAGAAATATAAAAAGCTGTGTGCTGGTGCTCTGTCTTGTCCTGGCCACTGAGCTAACTCACCGTCAACGTCAACCGAGTCCCCTTCACACTTCTAAGCCTAAGTAACTACCACTTAAATGTAGTTTTCTACAGATTGTTCAATATGATTAAGATATTTTGCTGTGATTAGTAGAGAAACACTTTAACTATTGCGGAATGCTTCTCGCTTGGGTCAAGAAGGGTTATGACACTAAAACAAATAACAATAGAATCATAGCAGTAAAATATTTTCCAACAACTTTTATACTTAAACAAGTATCTAATTGTACTAAAGAAAAAAGAAAAAAATGCAAAGATAAATCTGATTGAATCTTTACTCTATCCCCACACAATCTGCATAATTAAATTATAAACCTTCTACAAATGAGATTTTTAGCGAAAGTCGATATACATAACTGCGTCGTATTTTATAACCTAGTTGCCTGACTTGATAAAGTTCGATGAACACTCGATTTGACACTTTTTAGCGATTCAAAGATAAAATTGTAATTTTGTAATTTTTATTACCTACTGTGTATTGTATATGATAAAAGTGTCCAACGACATTTTTGAAACAAGTAAAATTTTTGCACATGTAAATGTTAACAGATAGGGAAAAGAGTAATATTTTAGCTTTGGCAGGAGCGAGTTAAGTTAGTTTTTTAAATTGTCTAATCTCTGTAAGAGTTGCTAGTTACAAAACAAGATTTTTCTGAATAAGTGCTCACAATGCATAATTGATACCTATATCACATACCATTATAGATTCTTAAAGAGTTCAGTGCAGTGTGCAGTGAGCTTTCTAGTTTCTAGTGGAGCTCAAGATTTGTGATGTGACGTGACCTGCTGTCAGTTTTTTGTTACCAATTCTGCTAAGCTATTAATTTCGTCTCTTCTGCATTTCTAAGCTTACTGTGAACTATAGCAGAGGTTAGGTAATTAATTGAATTACGTATTATACAACACCAAACCATGACTACTTCAACTTCGTCTAATCTTTTATTCCACTCTATGCAAATATGCACCAAGCAAGGTAACTAAAATGTAAGGCGATATAAACTATCTTAGCAGAAAGGTGCAAGCAAATATGTATTATTTTGTAATAAGAGAAATTGGTATTGCTGCAACTGTTCTACATTCATTCAACTCGTTCCATATATTTACTTACTCTTACATAGACATACATAGACACAGACACAGACTGCATCTTATGTATTACTAAAATGCTATCTACTTATCTGCGTTTACCCTTTCATATAATATTAGTACAAAGAGTCTGTCTCGATCTGTCTATCTCTAAATTCCATCTGATGCACCGACAGACACTCACAATTCCCAATTTACAAAGTGTACAAAAACTGATGATCTCTTCTATTGTTATTCCAGTTGTGATATTATTATATCCACAAACCAATGGTGTTTGCACACAAAATAATGCAATAATAATGTCTTGTCATTAACTCTTTAGCAGAGAGCTTACTCAGCAAAACGTATAAAGAAAGTCTCTCACTTGACTCACTCTTAGGATAATGTTATGTTTGAAATGTTATTTGAAATGTTATTTAAGCTACTTACAATAATTATCACACTTATACTGTTTTCCTACTCTGTGTAGTAGGAAAATTGTTTATTTTTCTATCTCCAGCAAAGTCTATGCTTAAAAACGATGATTTCTTCAACCAAAACATCACGATATAAGATATATGTTGTTTTGGTGTAGGTATCTAGGCAGTAAGACCTATCCGGCAATAAGACCTTACTGCCTAGTCACCTATCTTGTGAAGAAAAATATTTAAAACGCTTACATTGTTGCACTGTCTAAGTATTTTTGCTTTAAAAATTGTTTACTATGGTCAATGGCTTTAGAAGGGTACATAAAATGTTATCTAGAGAGCCAGGAGAATCGGAAGATGCAATTTGTAGAGGCAAGTGGTCAATTTCGTCTACTATAAAGAGTAATTAATAATTGCCTGATCTTTTAATTGGTCATATTATATTTTTTCTGATAGACATCATTGCATAATTGATTTCTGGATCATAATTAACTGCAATAATGCAATATGGTGAACGAACGAGCCAATTTAAAACAGTGGGATTGGTCTTACTGCCTGATAGGTCTTACTGTCTACGACATAGGTACAAATAAAAGGTAGGTAGTTGATACCTAAATACCTACTTACCTACTCTTTGTGTGATTACCAAAAATCACAAGCCGAAGAATATCATTACACACATTGGACCATTATAACATAGATGTGTCCATTAAATTACATGTAATCCAAAAATGATTACCTATGTACACTTATTATCATGTGTAATCATTATATTATTCCATCCCTGTAATACATACTAGGATTGACTAGTCTGTCTATCTGTCTGCGAATTCTCTACAATATATTCATAGGTTCCTAACGAAATAGTTTTCCTAATTCTCTGTTTAATTGTTTCTCTGAATTAATTTTGAAATTACAGGTAAGGTATTCATAAAGCGGTGTTTTTGTCTCATGATTTCACTCGAGAGAGTTTGAATTGAACTGAGCTGAAAATGAGTGAGACAAGGACACACGTACTAATAAATAGTAGGACACAAGACATCATGACTGAAGAGATAGGGAGAACTCTCCGAACTGTTACATAATAAGTCAATAGATTAATTACCAGTTTGCCACAGTCGGCAAAAAGAGCTCAAGACATTAAAATATAATTAAACGTGGCGTGCATGGTTTGGTTCTAGCTCAGTTAACAGTGAATCCTATTTGCTAGGTACATAGTAGACTATCTACATAATATAAAATATTCATATTTCAAAATGCAATATAGCTAATGAGGCAATACATGGAGTAAAGTATCAGTAAAAGATTTACAGTCTACACTATATTGCATACTATTATACATATGCATAATATGAAGGTGCATCTAGGTGTATAGAGTGTAGACTCAATCTGAATTGCCTTGACCGAGAATTTCGGTTGATATTTACAAATATCGCAAGAAAAGAATCTAACGCGTAGGAGACAAGCCTTTGTTTGAGAAAAGACAAGCCATGCCATGCCATGCCAGCAATAGTTTTATGAGGCATAACGAGCGTATTGTGATAATATTGTAATAGCAGAAAAGAGTTACATATATCTTTTAGCATTGTGACGGTGTGGTGTGGTCTGTACTTGATAAAAGTAAGAGTGCCTTCAACTTGAATGGGAATACAATACAATAGTGTACAGAACAATGTGATAGGCAAAAGCAATATTGTACTTGTACACAGTAAACTCAAAAACTACTCATTACCTCTCCTAACACACTATTGAGAAACTCATAATAAAATCATTTACATAAATATTTGACTTTGTATTGCAAGTTATAATCATAGGGAGAATGTAGTTTGCTATTTACTATCATCCCCTATTCTCTGTATTTCACTGTATAATATTACATGTAGCTATTATGTAGCTTTAGCTCACATCAGTATAATTACTACCCAACAACGTAAGCTGTAAGCTGTAATATGTGAGAGGTAGGTAATTTATTTTTAAATACATACAACTAATGCCTGTATCTTATAACTTATATATTACATAGGACACCTTCTGCAGGTATGTTGATGAGTGGTAGCGTGTAATATTATTAAATAAAAATAGGACCATTCACAATATGAGCATAATATACATACTTAGCAGAAATGTATAATTGTGGTTACGTATAGAGAATTCTGATTGAATAACTTGTTTGTACAAAGCAAAAGTCATCACATCAGCATTCATGTAGATATATGCATAATTTTTGATTGGGATAGCACACCATGGCATAAAATGAGAGTTAATTGTGTCAATTAAGTTGTGTTACGTCTAAATGATAATTGTATCTGTAAACAAGTACGTAAGACATTCTATACTCTACACCTAAATGTATACGTAGTACCTAAAACCTAACTATTAACCGTATTTGCCTACATACCTATAATATTCGACAATTAACTAACAATAAACATTCTCTTTACTATTTACTATTTAAAGTGGTTTCGATTTGCATTGCTTTGGACATTTCAACGTTGATATCGTTCCATGAAAAACAAAATAGTAGTCATACCAAAATACTGTAACGTAGATACCAAGAAAAAAGAATGGGAAACGATAGCAATACAATCATCTTGTTGTAAAAGTGATCACATCAACAAGAACGACATATTATTATCAGATTGCATTAGCATTATCAGTGGATGGATTGGATGCATAATATATTAAGGGCCTACCAACAAAGGTGACATTAAAATGACCCATGCCTGCCAGCCAATAGAACAGGACAGAAGACAAGAGCAGACAATGAAAAAGGAG
The DNA here is from genome assembly GCA_034694165.1 of Tomocerus mixtus. Lineage (NCBI taxonomy): Eukaryota > Metazoa > Arthropoda > Collembola > Entomobryomorpha > Tomoceridae > Tomocerus > Tomocerus mixtus. The sequence continues at coordinate 42,626 of JAQFYC010000135.1, read as the reverse complement.
ACGTGGTTTGAATTCCAAGCAAAACGAAATGAATTTACTTATTGTTAATTATTATTAAATAATACTTTTGTAAGGACCATGTCTGCTGTGTATGACAACTGGGTAGAGAGTTTTACAATATAGTTCTTTGATTTGATTTAATAGTTAAGGGGTGAATACAAATTAATTTCTGGGCAAGTGTAAAACAATATTTAAAGATGATAATAATAGTGATTGTCTTCCTCAAAAGCTGGCTGACTTGACAGTTCATTCATAAATAAATAAATTTACTTTTTGGAGTTTAGGGATCGGTTATCTTGTATAGTAAATGCAAATAGACCCTATTGTATAATACTGCATCTTCACACATACATAGTACTTAAATACTACATAAGTACTTAAGAATTCCTTTGCTTATTGCCTCCCTAATTATACTAATTAATATAGAAAAGGAGAGTAATGTCGAGAAATAAAAAAATTAATAGAGAGATAAATCATACAAACAAATGTTAAGAGTAAGAGGATGCGTGACTGACAAGTGCATTAATGCAAAAAGGATATACGAACTGCAAAAACTCAAAAGTGTGTTAAGTGCAATTTTTTGCTTGTAGAGCGATGTGACAGAAAACATATATTTAGACAGCATGCAATGGTTATATTGATAATGTGTAGTATTTTCATGCAATGCCTTAAGCTAGGTACTATCCCCGTTACCATTACACATGTACCTACTTAACTTACTACTATCTACCATTAACAGGTGTCAAAATAGAAACGTAAAACCAAGCAATTGAATGTGAAAGAGAGGCAATATAAGTTTACTATGCAATGGTCCATTGCAGTGCAAATATCCTAAGTAGTTTTATAAGGAAAGACAATATTCTTCTCGGATTTGCCAAAACGGTTAGTAAATAGTAAGTAGATGTGAATTGTGAATGGGATGTGATGCACTTATATATAGGCAAATAATGACTACACTACTACAAGTGAATATAAACAGAGATTTAAAATTATAAGTATGATTAGTACCTACCAAAAGGACAGGACAGTGTGGTTCTGTTCTGTATTCTGTTCTGATGGTACAGAAGATTCGCTCTAGAGGAATGAAATGTTTTTTCCATCTTGACTTGGCAGTAGTCATTCATGAGATGAGATGACGATGTGATGTACGTGTACGTACCCCTTTGCAAATCTATGCAGAATTATGTTGGTAGCATAGATTAGGTAGCTCCCTATTTAATATTAATAAAATATTTAAGTACGTTTTGCAGTATGTATATAAATAGGTAATGTATGCAAAATTAGAATAAGAATTAAGTCGTATTTTTGTATGGTATGGGTTACTATTGTATGCACAGGTAATTAAATATTAGATATTTTTCCTAGAAATCAGATTTAGATTGCTACAATGCAATTAAACTGTGTGTGCATGCAATATATTTAGACATTAAGCGTACTTATAGGGAAGCGTGCATCTAATATGTATGTAAATAGGTGAGTTTGAAGTTTGCATGGAATACTTAAGAGAATTCTGTTTAAATAGAATTAACATGGCTATTATGGTTGGAGATAGAGACTTAAATTTTTGACTGTAGCCAGACTTAGTTAGTTAGACATTGAATATTATGGTTTAGAGTGTTGTGTGATTGTGTGTGTGAGTAAGTAAAAGAAAAGAATAATAATATGAAAAGATGTTGAGATGAGGAAGGAGGAGACTGCAAAAGAGCAACAAAAAGGGTGTTGAATAGAAAATATAATATTATTGCACACTATTTGACAATAATTCACGTTTACAAAAATAAAACTTTCACAACAGATGCAGACTAAACGAAGCAACGTCCATTCACTCTCGAAGTAATGGTGCACTGCTGAGCCATTATCATCACTATTCATTGAATTCACTACACGTTGATCATGGAGCACCAAGGAAGACACGAAACATTATCACACAACTACCGTCGATCGCAGGAGATGAATGATATATGGAACATATAGGCACTCTTCACGAACATAGCGGAGTAGAGTGAGCATATTTTCATTTGATTATCCTACGCGTCTTTTTATAAAACTAAATGTCTTGTCCGTCTTCTGTGTATTTATTTATTCTTGTCCTCTTAATTTCCTCTTCGTTACCAATTACATTTAATTGAGTCGATATTCATGTCCGATTGATTGAGACGTCTCTTAAAAATGCACGAGTCATTTTCACGCCCGTTCCATTATTTCCAGCTATTAGTATTAATCCCTCCATTCTTTTCATTTTCGTCATTACATGCAATTTTAAAATTTCCATAGATGATAGGTCCTTGAGCTCTCTACAATTTAATAGCAAACAAATGCTTGCGGTGTTGTTTAAATTTGCATCAGTAATTATATCACTGTTCCGCTTCATTTACTTGTTAAATAATTAAGCAGAGTTCAATTTTCAGTCCGCCGTAGGGGATTTGTCACTTCTTTCGAGAATTCTCTATTTTATTTCAACACTGTCAACTAAACTTAATAATAATGTCATTTCTGTCGAAGTGAGCCCGACCTAGCTCTGAGCTTGTGGCAATGCAGGTGGGTAGGCAAATATATTTACTTGATTAGATTGGCGAATCATTATTCTAACTAAAATATCTGACTAAGTATTTAAGTGTTCGATAATTTCTCACTACTTACTAACTATTGTAGTTGTTACAGTACTCAAGAAGACACTTATGTCCGTCCGTGTATTAAAAAACTATATAGAACATTGACAAAGATTTGCAGCTCTTCAAATCGAGACGAACATTTTGAATGCCAATGAAGGAACTATTGTAGAATGATGGATAGTCGGCAGAAGTATGTACGTAGTAGTTGCATATTATAAGTAAAAGTCAAAAATATATTTCCACTGCACAAAGTTTGCAGATTCGTCAATGAGACTTGTTCGTTCATTTCAGTTCCAAGTATTTCTTGCTATAATTATGTGTAACATGGAGAGAAGTCGAAGAAGTTGATTTGTTTAAAAGTAGGTACATATATTATTTGTATGTACATATAATGTAGTCATGTATGCAGTAATAATAATAATAAAATTAATAATAATAATAATAGGACAATACAATATCTAAATATACTGTAAAACGCATATAATATGATAATTTGGTTGCACTAATAAAATTGATTGCAACTGGAACTCTAATTACCAATTAGTCAATCAACCAATTAATAGATCTTCGATTGTCAATGCTCTTTTCTTCATTTCTTCTTTTCTCCTCCTTTAGTAGTTTCGGAGTAATTATGAATTGTTTACGTTATTTAATATAATGTAAGTAGATACTTATTTTGATGACTAAGTTTAACGTCTCCATCCTGGCTCTTGTGGTGGGGCTTCGTCATTGACTCCGTATTTGATACCCTCCAGCAGACCGGTTCCGAATCCTTTGGTTCCTTCGACGAGACCAGAGAACAAGTTACCTTTCGTCTTGGCTGCCTGCACAACTCCAGAGGCGAGGATTTCTTTGGTTCCTGAAACCCAGTCGACGGCTGTGCCCACAGTTTGGGACACACGACCGCTAACATCTCCCAAAATATCAAAGGCAAATGGCAATGTTCCAGACAAACTGGTCTTGGCAGCAGCAAGGGAGGCTACCAAGTTGGACATCACGTGCAATAATCCTCCAGTCACATCTCCAACTGTCTCCAGCAATTTCTTCAACACTAATGCTCCAGAACGGACAGCCTACATAGCACAGTCAAATACAATTACACCCAACCCTTTTCTCTAGTTAAAACAATGACCTAGGTTTTATTTACAATTTAGACAAATAACCAAACCAAATATTACAGCCAAGCAAATATTTGCACATCTGTACTAAATATAAACAAAAGCATTTTGTGAGAAAAATAAAAGAAAATTGTTCAAAGTTATTTTCTCCTTCTTTTAATTTTCATGTACAATTTAATATGCAAAGAGATCTTTACATCAAGTAAGTAGATGAATGAATGATATCATTCATAATATGAGAATGAGAAATGTAGTAGTGCATTAAGAGATTTTATGAATGAATGAAAACTTCTGGTTTATGAAATAATGTCTCTCTGTACTTAATTTACAGCTACCTGCATAAGTGAGCAATTCTCTGGATGACCTCCCCTCTCTCTTCACATTATTTATCTCAGATTTCTATTCTTCTAAAGATACTTACTCTTGATTTAACTTGACACCAGAAGTTGTTATTATTCTTTCCTTCCTCAGCATGACATGATCTGATTCTGACTTGACCTTTGTCTTTATTACCATGCTATTTAAACTAACTGAGTCATCACAGTTGTCATTACGTAGTATAATCAAATGTTCCAACGACTATTTACGCATTGCATTGCATGCAGCAGGCAAACAAAACTAAAAGACGGAAAGAAAATATAAACTGAAAAATTAACCGTCAACAAAATATTTCTTTTTGGGCTTCAACTTTATTATCTGGTCTGCGACTGGTCTATAGTTGATAGCACTCTCTTCTCTTGACTGCTAATATCCTTTCCGTGAGATACTCAAATCATTTGTTGCCTCTCGGTCTCAATTGGTTGTCAGAAATGAACACTTATGCTCTCTACTCGACTAGTTATCACTACATAATATTTCACTAACTTTTCTCAACATCTACGTCTATCGTCTATCTATGTAAAATGCAATGTGCAATGGCAAGTGTTTGGATGTCAGATGAAGATGGAAGTGCATTGCATAGAAGCTTATATTGTATAATTCACGATTCCCATTGTTATTAGTATAAATATGTATTTACTTTGCGCCTTTAGCTCTTTAGTAAAAAAAATACCTAGACTGATACAGTACACTGTGCTGATACCATGAGAAGTTCTATAGAAATCACAATAATAGCTTCCTCAAGTTTTTAAAATGAATTATTCCAGAATTGCTGTCATGTACAAAGACAATTTACTAGGTCACACTTTCCAACTGTGCATACCAAAAGCAAATAATGCAGTACTAGGCTATAGAATAAATAAAAGCTTTCATATAAACTGTGGCTTCCGTCTGATTGAATAGTTTGGGCTATGAAAAATGCTTTATAAATATTTAGTTATAGGTAAAAGTGAGGAAAAAGAAAGTAAAAGGCTTAGATTGAAAAAAGTAAAGAAAATAGGTAACAGAATAAGAAAATTCAAAATTAGTTCATCATTTACAGATTAAGTAACAAATATACACAATCACATTACCAATTACTATAGTAGTTAGTAGTTAAGACATTTCAAAAAAGGAATCACAAGATTTAAAAATAAAATAAAAAGGGGAATTACCTACTCAAACCATTTTTGGAGCCAAATTATCAGGAGAGTGAAAAGCCATGAGACAAATTATTAGTTTACTTACCACAGGGACACTCTTAGCGGCTTGTTGAGTTACACCAGCAGCAGCGTCTGTAGTTTGAGCAAAAGTATCAGCAGCTCCGACGACCAAAGGTTTCAAGAGAGACAAAGCTAAATTGGGAAGACCCAGGATCAAACGAATAAGTTGACCGAAAACGTTTCCAGTAGTTCCTCCCACGCTTTTCAAGTTGGTGGCAATGACATCTCCAGGTCCTAAGGCATTAGGTCCGTATGGTGGGTCGCGGTAGATAGCTGGATTTGGCTGGTTAGAATATTCGACTCCTTTCACTCCCACGGCTGACAATTGCTCTTTTTGGCATGGACAGTTCATGATTTTGTCCAACATAGCATTACCGGTCATGAAATACTGACGGGCAATACGGGGAGAGGTGGAGGCGGCACTCGACTCGGAAGAGGCCGAGGCAACTGGAGAAGGAACTGTTGGTTTGGACTCAGCTTTATTACTTGCGCTTGTGGAAGCGTCATCATTTGATGTGTCTACGGCATTCCCCTTGGGGGATGCGGCTGAGCCTGCAGCGTCAGCAAAGTCTTCTGGTAAGTTCAAAGCTCTCAAGACATCGACAATATCGTCCTGAAGTCAAAAATATATTCCCTTATGTAGATATTATCCCATTTTAATATATACAATTACATTACTATGCTTATTATACCAACACATTCATAAATAGTAACATTAGTTCTTAGAATTAGTGCCGAAACACCTACTCATTTAGAATGTCCATGCAAAATGCAAAAATCACTTGAGTCTTTAAGTAAGTAAGTAGGTGTAGTATTTGTGTAACAGTAATAATGTAGTCATTATTTATAATAAACGGACTTGCTTAACATCTCTCACTCAACTGTACTATTAGTTGTTTATACACAAATACTTAGTTGCACCACATACACATACATACGCACATTTACTATGTACTACATATACTATATAGCCAAATCTCCTACATCTATTTACTTCTTCGTATTATGCCCTATAAATGGGAAATGTTTTAATGTTCAAGGAATTGTCATTCTGTAATATATTATTTCATTATTATTATTATAATATTTAATTCGCGGTTACATTTCAACACCCTTACACCTTACAGTAGGTAGAACGTAGGTACTCAATAGTCACTCAATCTTGCTTGCAAGTGTCCTTTACTATTATTTATACATTCCTAATGTGGAGTTGAGAGATAATGAGTTTTATGGTGGAAAGCACACACTCGCTCAAACTCATGTACGTTGAGCAACATTATCTGAACTCAAATAATGGAATGACTTTGCGTTTTGTGCGAGGAAAAGAACATAATATTTAATTTTAGTGTTGCATTGCATGCATCCTAAAAATTTTGCTCAGCCATGCAGCAATTAGTCAACAAATGCTAAACTGTTAAACAAAAGTTCATTAGAGGCCTAATAGGATTACTCCCTACAAACAATTACAATGCAAATAGTAGTACAAATATACATTCAACTTGACAAAATATTGTAAAACATTCCACTGCTATTGCTACTGTTACCGCACGATATAATAAATAATTATACCTTTTAAACCTTTTGTAAATAATAACATGAGCAATAAAAATATTAAATATATTTTTCATGTCGATTGCAGTAAATAATTATTAGATAATATTCTTATCATTGGGGGTGAGTGAGTGAGTAAGCTACTAATGCAAAAGAAAATCGTAAAACTCAGTCAAGCATCTATTTACTAGGTTCATATCTCTAATTTCATGTTTCTTCGTTTGTAAATGTTTGTTTGAGTTGTTAGAAATACATATTAACAATGAATACATAGTGAACTTTTTAATTGTATGGTATCTACCCCTATTAAGTATTTTTGTGGATATAAATGCCTATAATATGGAGCATTGCAGTGCAATAGGTTACGTATTACGTACATATTATGGCTAATCGTAAAGTATAAATGGATATATTATCTAGTATATAGGATGTAAGCAATTTCTGTTTTGCAATTAATCCATTAGTCAGACAGAACACAGTCAATTGAACAAAGATACTGATTTTAAGCAATAACAGATTTTAGTTTGTAACTATAAAACAATTTATTTGAATGAATTTGCAACTCATATCAACGTTCGTGTGCTTGCTGTGATTACATTACTTAAATCTTTTACTTACAACTTTACAGCGTCTCTATTTTAGTAAACTACAGTGAGATTCATAATAAATGGCTGACTATCTTGGCACTGAAGAATTACCAATAGATATTATATTACTAACAATAGGAATCTCTAAAGGAGAACAAATGATATAAAGTCATAATAGAATTCTGATGTGATGTGATGTGATGTGATGCGACATGTCGTATTTGCTCACTACGAAATAGTTACAGAGAAATTAAATGATTTTCCATCATAAATGCATACATGTACACTGAGTCAGACAACGCGCGTAATAAAAGAAACGAAACAACTAATTTGTAATAAAATACCGAAAAATACGTAATATTATATACTTAGAAAATAAATAATTCAACAATTACAATAATAGAGCCACATAGACTAACTAACTAACATTAACATAAGAGAAACACGACACGACACGTAAATATACGTAAATAATAATAATAAATAGGTAAAGGCCGACCTCTCGCTTTTTTGTAATTCCCAAGTTCTATGAACTCAAATCCACATTCTTCTAAACTCTAGATAACTTGATTCTTCTTCTCACTCCTCACACGTAACGTAACAAAACAATACGAGACTAATGCAATTATCTTTAACTAACCTAACTAACATAAGCAACTAACTGACTGAGAAAAAGAATAATATGGCAGACGTACCTATGTATTGTATCTGAGGCTCATATTCACATTTATTCAATTCAACGTATTTCTTATCTTGGTCTATTATTGCACTTATTGTATTTGCCATTCTTATTGGCATTTTGTTGTGCTCAAGAGTAATTTATTGCATACTCTATATACTATGTCAAATAAACATGCAAGCAAATGTCTCATTTTGTTTTTAGTAGAAAAGCGGTATGAACTACAGTAAAAAGACAAGTGTTTTCTTATCTCGACTTAAGTACTAAGAGAAGATATAACGCAATATTATAAAATAATAGTAGTTACTTACATTATAATGAATGAAACTTGATTGTAAACTTGCATGTTTATAAAATAAAGCATGAAGAATAGTCAATGTACTTAGGTAGTTGTGCACAGTAGTTAATAGTTAACTATTAACTACTTAATCCATTTACGTTTCTATAACTTTAGTCTAGGCATTCCATGTAAATAGCTACTCAAGTGCTTTACTTTTCTTGATCGAGTGTGTGAATTGTGAATGGATTGCACTGCATTGCACTCCAATGGATTTTATAAAGAAATCCTATACAAGTAATACAAGTACAGTATGATATTGCTTTATATTTTCCCAAAAGGTGCATTATCTATGTAGCTATACAGATAGGTACTTACTTAGGTACTATTATTTGCACACTATTGCTATATTGCAGTCTCATCTCATTGTCAAAGGCTTAAATACGAATTGTATGGATTAAGATGGGAAAATTGACGATTATACTCAAATAAAAGTAAATAGAGGGACAAACACTTTTATGTTATTATGTATAGCTGAATGTTGGATTTCGATAATAGTTAAGTAGATATCTTTTATGTAGTTTTGTCTATTGTCCATGCTTAGGTAATTTACTAAATAGTTCTCTGTTTTATTGATGAGTGTAGGTCGTAGGTACTTAATTAACGATGTAATTAACGCAATTAATCTTTGATTACTATATAAATAAATAAATAAGGTTGAAGGAATTAATGTGGTGACATACTTGTCTTGATTGAGCTGTTTGCGTTTCTGTGGCCGCTGGACCATCCTCTTTTTCTGTTGTCGTCTTTACACTACTACCCGCAGCTGCTGGAACGCTGTCATCCGCTCTCCGGAGTCTTGGAGCGAACTCAGACTGAGATAAAAGATCGTTGCCTACTTTTGATCCTTCAGGATCAAAGGTGACAGGGATTGCATTTACAGACCAACTGACGGCCAAAAGCACTACGAGGGCTGTCCACCTCATTTTGGCTAAATCTGTAACACAGGAAGAAACAAATTAGTTATTGAAGTTATAATTATAAGCATGTTGATACACTGATTTATAAGTTATACGTTCTTAATTTGCTTTCCTAAATTACATCTGTGAACTGCACGTTTTAGTTCAAAAACGATAAGGAAATCACATCACAAATGTACAATACTTTTTCTTATATTCTGCTTATATAAACACTAAGCAGTAACTACAGATATATTAAGTAGAAACACTTTCTTGAAATAAGAGAATTTGATTCTTTCGGAGATAATCAAGTGTAGAATGTTTTGTTTTCACAAAGTCAAGAGCACAGTTCAGAAGTTAATCAGAGAACATTTCATTTTCTACTGCAGCTACCTACAAAATATAACTCTACTTTTGTTTAAGACTGTCTTAGTCTTATAGTATTGCACTGCTCTGTTGTAAAAATGTGCAGAATGTACCATAAGTGTGCAAAGTACAACATGCGTCATACGTAAAGGGCAATAACTAACTTCATTATTAGATTTTATACTGCCAAAGGATTTATTGTTACTCTACGCATGTAACTTGCCTACTAGGTCATTTACTTGTACATCTAAACTCTAAATCTACCAAATGCCTCATTCTCATAGAGTAAATGCAATGTATCTCCTATAATGCGTCTACTCAACTAATCTTGCACGCTTCCATTTTATCTCACGCTGCTACTACTTATAATTAATATGGTTTTCAATAAATTCATTTAAATGTACAGATGGGAAATAATTACTAATGTATCAGCTAGTTTTAGTTACACTATAATGGGTCTTTTATGGTTCAAAAATTCCTGCAAATATTCTCTATCGTTACAAAAAATGCAATCTTCACATATATTTGGATACAAATGATAGAGGTATAACTATGGAGTGTAATAAATAACACGTAACATGTATATAGCAACAAATCTATATTTAAATATTTAATAATTGTGTAGCAAGCAATTCCAATTTACATCGAATTGCTAACAATCGGAATAATGTAAGACTAAAATCAAATCCGACGACTGCAATTGCACAGCGAACATAAATAGCAAGTACACCACATATCTGTACTTCCCAATTATAAAATTTTTGTTTGGTAATAATCTAATTATGCATTCCTAAGCATATAGTAAATATATAAATCTAATCCATACAAAAAATTCTGCACATTTTCAATAAGATTTGTTAGCATCAAGGCAGTAGCTGATGACGATGACTTTAGTCTCGTTAAGAGCAGAACAGAAATATACAACTGAATAATAACTTATCTTACTTAATGTACAGTTAGACCACATGTTTTATAAATAGCAATGCAGTTTGTTAAAACAAGTTACCTACAATATTGTTTACTTTTCACATAAAAGCGAAAGTTTTTTTATTGGGTTGAGTCCTGACTGAGATTCATGCATGGCGCATGGCTTATCATATCGTGTTAGCATCACGTATGCAGTATAGTATGGACTATGGACCTATTATATTTAGTGTATTAAATTAAGACAAAAGAAAGATTAGCTGTCTATATAATTCTACATTATTTTAGGATTTTAAGATTATTAAGCATCAGAATCATAATGTAGTATACCTACGCCTACGCACAATATCTGTTATATCTGTACTGTAGACAATACCTTCAATATACAATAATCTTAAACCGGCAATCTCACCTCTCAAGAAGAGGCCTAATATGAATTACAATGCCTTATTGCTTAAGATATCGTAGCACAAACTAGTTAAGACGCGTACTCAATAATTTATAATGACTTAATGAATGTGTATCTAAGGCATATAATACTATATGGTAGTATATATTTTGTTAGGCTATCTGCAATGGTTCTTTTTTCTACCAGATCAGCAGGACTACAATAACTGTATATATAGTATAATAATAATTACGTGTTATGAACACAGTTGAGCTAAAAAAGATAAACCAAAACTAGAGTAGTGTGTATTCTAGCAGTAAGCCAACTAAACTTGCTATACTATTTATTTCCATTACGATTTTAATAAATGGTATATTTACCATTTATTTTATTTTATGAATTAAATACGACTATCCCTGTACTGTAACTGTAAGTGAGTAAAAGAAGGGAATTCTACTCATTATTTTACTATTACACACGCATATCTAGGTACATAATATAATAAATTAGCAGTAGGTACCTAATGTAGTGGCCAAGCCACAATATAGTTAAGGCACTTCTGTATATTTTTATGGTTTGATATTAACTAATGTTTACTTTTACTACTGCAAGCTTTGGTGATGCTGAATCTTACTTATCTGCAATATAACTACGCTGTACTATGCTATGTATAAGATGTTGGGCTACAAGAACAGTTGGGAATTACACTTGCACTTACTACATTTATTCTTACGTAGTGCACGTTACGTGTGTAATTATTACAAGAGCATTTTCTTCCACGCTTGGGAAGTTCATTGTACAGAATAACAACTTTACGTACAATTATGCCGTATGTCAGTACTATAATACGTAGCATACAGTGCAAACCGCATACAAGGGATACGGATAGAAGGGAAAACAAATAAAACGGATTTTAGGACCTTGTTTGGTTTTCTTGAAAAATAATATAAGGGGAAGTAGCTAAACAAAAACAAAAAATACTAAAAAACAGCAGTATTTCAGTGCGATACAAACTTTGAACACTAATACTCATCCGCACAATATGATATAATATTTTCTATTTAACACACGTTCTGTCTTTGAAAACATACTGCACTAATAATTATGATTAAATAAACAAATTAGAAGACACACCTGAATATTTCTATAATCTCATTCAAAATATGTATATCAGATATCATCCGCATTATAAAAGGGAAATCCTCTATAAGGAGCAGATTATTCCGGTCTTGTAAATTCCCTTATATGTAGTTTGCTCTGTATACTATTTATTTATCTCATAATTGCTAGTAGATGTTCATTCGCATTTTTCTTAGCCACAATCACAATGCTGACTTACTTAGAGTAGCCAAAACAGTTAAATCAATCCCAAATCACAGTAAAAACAACATAATTCCATATAATAAGCAATGCAATGCAAATGCAGCCTAAACGTTACTTAACGTTGACCATAGTACTGTTCACTTCACTTTTGTTTATATACTCTCTACCTACTCGTGTAGTGTATCTAAACAAGCTAATCTCAACTATGATATAATATTCTGTTATGCTACGTTTACGTTTGTCTCTACTTATATTTTCATTAGACCATCAATATAAAATTATGTGCGCTGGCCACAATAAATCATTATTATACTTATAAGGATACTTATGCACTATGCACCACTGTCTTACATATTAGAATGCTTTCCTAAATAAACTCTGCATAAGACATACGAAGTACTACTACTACATAATATAATTGAAATTAAATACCCATGTCATAAGTAGGCTACATATGCGAATATGAGAATATTAGTTACCTATAATCCTTTCTCATACCTTCAACTAAAAGTTATATCATTTCGTTTCAATATTATAGCTGTTCACCACTGCAAATAAAGCACACAACACAACTGACATTTCTAAGTAAACTAGATTGAAATAAAATGAACAGTAGTCTAATGTAGGCAGATATCTTGCTTCAGTGTAATAAATAATTAATATGCTCGACCTCTTCGCGTTTCTGGAGCGAAAGTGTAGCAAATCTAAACGCTAATATATAATAATATTATTTACGATAATTCCCAATTATTAAAGTCCTGCATTACATATGCATTTAATTTTTTACTGTCGTAAATTATATAACACTGGTAAAGGCTCAATATTTACACTACTCCAACGAGGAGCTACTGTCTGTATTTGACTGGTTTTAAAGGTGTAGTCAATTATCCCTTAATTAGTTATCATATGAGAATTTTCATGCGTAACATGGAAACCGAATTAAAAGTGGGGCTGCAGATACAGATAGGTGGTACAATGTTGGTTAAGACAAAATAATTAGCAATAATCTAATGTAGTAGCTGCTCTGTTAGCATTTCTTGCAATTAGAATTGGCATAACTTAGGTTTTTCATTGCAAGCATTACATTACAATTGACACTTTCAATCGGTCTGCTTGGTTTTTTACATACAATACAATATTGAGTGTTAAAAAATTCCAAATGAACAAACAATATAATGCAATGTGCGGTTTCGCGTAGTCTGCAAATTACATATAATGGTTATGAAGTGGAATACTAATTGGATTAGTCGAATTCAGCACGTTCTTGTTTTTTATGTATGTAAAATGCATAATAATCAAAAACAAGGAGCGAACACCTGCATTACCTCTAGGCAAAAGATCCGGATAACTTACATAACAGATTTTATCTTTAATATATTGTAATGCAATATTGTACTGCAACAGATTTAGCTGCAATTGGCAAAGAAATGTAAACATGCGAACGTGCACCCACCAAAATATTTTTATAAATATGTATCTGTATTAGTATGACCATAGAATATATATCCTGTGTAAGACTATTTTCCTTCTATGAGCTAATTTTCATTACGATGCATTGCCAATAATAATTAGTCCATAACATAACTGCCTAACTCAGCCCAGGATCATGTTGCATATCAGTTGGTTGCACTTACTTAACTAGCTATACATAATAATAGATATTTCTCACATAAAATGGAAACTTTACTTTAGTTTTTATATCGGAGCATTTAATCGTGACAGAACATTGTATGCAGAGGCACTAAATAAGACTAAGCTAGGTACTAGGTACGTATTAGCAAAGTATTAAGTGTATATATGTCAGTGGCATATGAAGCAGAACAACAGAATTGCATGAAAGCCATTGCAATAAAAGCGGTGACCTTTCCGGAGCAACACAGGGTCATGTCCAAATTCCCATTAAGTTTTATTCCAGTTTTGGTTATGAAATCTGCTGTCACCTGATAACATAAAACACGCTTGACTTGCCTATACGTATCGAGACTGTCAGGGAAATAGTGAAATTGCTCACATTCAGAGGAAATTACTCAACATATTGTTGGCTGCCTGGGATATTGTTCCACACTCGGATAATGGTTCACACACTTGACATAGTTTGCAGAGCCAATATCAAATAAGTGATTCTACACCGTACTTAGTGCACTACATGTAATATTTTATGTTCATATCCACTCCTTTAATTTATTAAACTAAATAAATACAATTGTCTTCGCATTTTTGTCCTGTTTTCTTGGGATGTGCATGATTCTGTGTGGAACACAACCAACTATTCTCTCATTACGGGCAATTATGTATATCATTACTGTCGTGTATTTTCCTTTGAGATTTACAACAATACGATTTGTTCCCTTATCGTCCCAAGCATATATTTTATGACATACCATGTATACATCCACATAATAGTAGCTAGCTAGTAACTAATAATCACAACAATATTATTTAACTATGTACTGACTAGACGTGGGTATTAAATTTTCTATAGAAAAGAATATTTAAATTCGTTTCTCCTTCACCGTATCATAAATAAAGTAAAAGTAAGGTGGTTTTGACGGCTAATTTAATTAAATCCCTCTTCCCAGGTCCAATTCTAACGGGTCACCAATCATTATCTATAAATTATGAGTATCAACACAAAATAAATCTCAACAACTATGTATTACGGAAGTCCTTGTAACAATAAACTCTACCTAGTAATTTTTTCTCTATTCTCATTAGTTTGTTATTGCTACCTTATATGTGCTTACTTAAGACGTCGACACATTTAATTGCTAATTACCACCGCAAACATTGTCAAAGTTACACCTACAAACCCTACATTCTCAATAATTACATACATTTAGGTAGTTCTAAGATATGTTGTGATGTAATCTAACAAGGATTTATTGAGCAACGGAAAAATCCCAAAACTTAGCTGAAATATTTAGCAGAAATTGAAAGTGTAATTGAAACAAGTTGACTACCTGCTACAGATATTCTTTATGGGCATGTATTAGGAACAAAATAAAAATGCAAGTGTCTATACTACAGTACCACTGTGCACCTACTTTAAATTCTATACTCTGCTTTGGTATACGCACAGTTACTGCAAGTTTACGTACTCTGTAATTGTCAATAAGACCATATCAATACCATTTGGTAAGTAGAGTGAAAAAAAAGATGAAGTAATTAAATGATATAGTAGAACAGGTCATTCATGTAACATGATTGATGCTGAGTCGGTCGGTTTGACTTCATAAATTCATACTCTATGCGATTCTCTATACAAAATAATTATCCTACGTACATATGAGATGTCTTTTGTTTAATTTTTCTTTAGTTAACATTATACAATATAAGATACTCCGTAAATACAGATAGTATGAAAACAAGAGCATGTAGGTATTTAAATGTGGACTACTATTTTATCTTAGTAAATGAGTAGTAAGTAGATTGATACGATTTGAGCAACCTTCCCTCATCTCGACGTAGCTAACCATAAAACTTGATGCGTTAAATATCTTTGCCTACGTTTTTAAGGTGCATTGGATTTTTGATTGCACCTGGCTTGGCTTGGCTTGGCTTGGCTTGTCCTGGCCTGCTCTGACTTCACTTCACTTGCTTGCTTGAGATCAGATGTGATATTTCATGCATTTTATATTTCACAGTGCATTGTATTGTATGTATTTCCACTGGTCATACATATATGTGCATAACTAATACGTAATCACAATTGGCAAACACTAGTTTCAGTCAGATCCTGCATGATTGTCTACATATACACTACAGACTACTATACGCAGATTGGTGTATACAAATTAAACTAACATTGCTTGAGATTTTCTTACTATCTGACCTAGTTGGAACTCACTCACTGACTTGACTGAGTGGTCAACTTTTGCCAGTGATGACGAATATTACATACAAAACACACACATAACATAGAGAATAAGTATACCTACGTGTTTACTATATCTTTACCATTTACGTTTAACATACAAATGCAAAAATTATAAAAGCAAGTTCTCTATCTACTACTAATATCCATATTATATAATATTTGAACTCTTATATAACTTACTATCATCTTACAACACATTACGATACATTAGCTCAAAAACCGGAATTGGCACTTTCATCAGCAATGAATTGGCCTGGCCCTTCTCTTGTCTAGAATTCTATTGTGTTGGATGGATGGGCATTGCAAATCCCTCTCACCTATGCTACTCACACTTGCACTTTTAGCTAGAGATACTAAGTACCTACCAATATGTACAGTATTTGTACAATAGTTTCAATGCACAGAGCAAAGCAATCTATTATATTATGATGTTTATACGTTTGTTATGTGATGATTTGGATTTCTATTAGCATTAGTTACTATTACTACATTAGAATAACCTCTTATGTTTACTAACTAGCTAAAGTCTCAAAGTGAGTTGCCAGACCAGGCCAGGCCAGGCCAAAAGATTACTATTACTACGTTAGCATTAGTATTGACTTCACTGTACCAACTTACCGACGAAGAAAAATAATACACTTACATAACCTATCATCTATACTAACTGTGAGCAAACACAGAGATTATGAACGAACGTAGTAACTAACGTAAGTAAGTGATACCTACAGAATACAATCCTTTTTCTTCTAATGAATTATTATGGAATTACTTTTGTTACAGAGTCGTCATTCTTACATATTATTATGCAGTTTATTATCTCATCTCTCTGTGTACTGTATTGTAATGTAATGTAATGTACGTACCTATACATTCAACTCTATGACCAAAACGTTGCGAATGAACCTTTACATATGCATACATACATACTGTACTTGTTTAGAATTTGCTCACATAATCATTTCGAGTGGAATAGATCACAATTAGCATGAGTATTGAATGAATGCTGTCTTGGCATGGCATGGCTTTGCATCTCTATCTCAATCCCACATCACATCTTAAACATTTCTTACCTACTTGTTCATCTGACTCACTCACTCATACTAAGAGTTTACAGGTAGGTAGTAGGTAAGTAGTAGTAGGTAGATGAATACTAAATAATATGCAATCTTGCAAACTATAGTGAACATCAACATCAACGTCAGTAACAGGTAGGTACACACGTACTTAGGAGAGATATTTAAACAGATATGCAAAGTTGCTCATAATAACACAATGCAACCAGTTGGCAATTATACATTGGCTTTGTGAATGGGTTTGTGTACAAATCGACAGTCGACACCCTTCTGCACTGTATACTATTACTATTATAGTAGGCATAGCTAAGTATATTGCTGTCTGTACTTAATCCTACTTCCAACTTACTACCATCCAAAATCCAATCTCGAATCTTAGAGGAAGCCTACATATTAATTCCGAGCCACTGCTTATAGTAATATGCTAAATAGTTTATTAAACTACCTTTTATGGTATATAAGAATGTTAAAAGCGATAGAGGACTTCCCCAACAGAATTACTACTACGTACTTGACTGACTTAACCCAGCTCTCTACTACCTGAATTTCTAAGCTTAAGCTCTTCTGGTTTGAGCGAGTGCTCTTACAAAATGATCTCTATCCATCGCCCATTTATGAATTAGATTGCTGACACTGCTTCAATGTATTGTGCACTAGCTGCATAGCTGTTATAATAATTACGCATGTAGAAGATGTGATTGCATTGCATTATACATTTTTTTATCTTAAGCTGGTTTGGTTTAACACTATTACCTACACTCGTGCTCTAACTAGTGCTATGTATGAATGTATAAAGATTTGTATTGCATATTATATGTGTGATGGGACTCCTATTTCATAACTGTACTATTTCCTATGTATACATTTTAACAATTGCATTTTTAACATTTGCATAAATACATACATACCTACTTTGCTTATCTAGGTAGATATAATAAGTATATATCGACGACGGACTAACACTATTAACTGTCCCATGTTAAGTTGTCCTTTTCGCTCTGTCCGCCAAAGATCGTATTGTGACAGAAGGTATCCTACGATGATCTGGCTGACCGTTAATTACAAATTTCACTTTTCATTTCTCCTTTGTATTGTAGCGTATTTGCTATTAGGCTATTACTAGTAATAATGTGGATTGTATTGATATTGTGGACTGAACTGCGAGCTAAACATGAGTAAGTGAGTGCCACGCTCACGGACGGACAATTTTGGAGAGCTGTTCTTGCTTTGGCTTTGACTTTGCTTTGTTAAGCATTCGATGTAAATTTTAAATGGGAATAGTGTGAAATGTTTAGCTTGGCTATAATAATATTATTTGACTGACTGATTATAGATTTTGCTGGGTTTTCTTAAGCTTAAGTACTGATAGTTACTGTAGAACGTGCCTTCTTTTTATCCACAAAAGTCAACGACAATAGTTTTTGCTGCGGTTTCTGTTCTTCTTGCCTGCTATCCTGCTTCTTATTGTCGTCTCTCTTCTACGATAAGTAAGTGTAAGTGTAGACTAGTTTGTAAGTAGACTCTCTCATCGTGCAAAAATTCATTCACATCTCACCTCGTCACGTAGGTAGCTATCTAACGAACTAAATGCACACTTGTAAGAAGATTGCTTTACATATAGTATAGAATATAACAGTTCATTCATTTTTTGCAGAATATTTCTGCTACAACATCCTCCCTCCAATCTTTCCTGATCTGGCCTGGTCTGGCATGTCAGTCAGAATTATAAGATGTGTCTAGTGTGTAAATAAGTATATAGTAGGGGAAGCCAATTCACTATCAAAAATTACTTAACGATTCACACGATGTATCCCAATTGATGACTGTATAATATGTCCATCTCTAAAATGTACAAGATTCCTCACATCATTAAAACATATCCTGTAATATATTTACTAGAATGTCAAATAACATCCGCCTGGCTTCCTGTCAAATAAAAGCTACTTTACAAGATTCCACACTAAAAAATTATATAGCTTTTCTCATAACAACATTAGATATTAGTACATGCGCTTAATAAATTGCGTTATGCTAGGTAACACAAATTATGACTGTAACTACTACTTATGAAACGTTTTTTGCTGTTGCAGTAACTGATTTTTAAATAATACCTACATTCTCTATAGATGAATTAATTTTCTGTTATAGTTTCCATTACCGAATATATTTTTTTCTGACTACAACACAACTCCTACATGATATGTTTGACTAAATTGTTTTTTTCTTAGCTTGGCAGTTTCTCATTTCTGACCTGACATAATGGATGCATTCAATTATCTAACTTTTCCATATTAGTAAATGATTTTGATTTCCAATCAAGGAAAATCTAGTTAAATTAAATTGTTTAATACTTTAGGCTGTGAGGAAGTTAAAAACGATTTGGTAGGAGATATGGATTGATCTGACGTGAATGAGTGACAAGACGCAGCGCTAGGCGATCATATCCTAAACTATCTGTAATAAGGTATTACATATTTGGTTAATTCGCGTACTATCAGTATCTGTGGGTACTTATATAACAGAGAGCTGAAGATTACGTAGGTATACGTAAATATCGATATCACTTGGGATTAACTAATACTCCTTGCGACAAAAGAAGAGAAAGATCGCTCAATTATATCTGACTAGATTTGTATTGCCAGTGGGACGCAATTAAAATTCATTGCACGGTGAATCAGTTAGAATGGAAATCAAGGAAATGGAAATGATTCGTAAGAATTACATTAGATAAAGAACGTGTATGTAATTCTATTCTTTTTCATGAATGGACTAGTCGCCATGCGATGCATGAACTATGAACAAATAAAAATAACGGGACTCGTAGTATAGTATAATACAAAACAAATACATACACACACCTAGTCAGAACTTTTGTTTTCCTTCGCTTAAACTACGTTTACACTTTGATAATATAATTACGTACTATAAATCTTGTTACTAAACGAGAGGTCCTGTTATGCTGCTGAGAATTACAAACTAATTATTCTAAGTAGGTAGAAATTTGTGTAGAAAAAGTATTGTAAACACAAGACGCGTGCGATTTTGTTTTCGTTGATAAAATTGCAGTTTTCGTATTGTCCAGAAATTGGACTGGTTGCTATGTTATGCTTATTTATGTTATAATAAGGTACACCGGAGAATGGTTTTCTGTTCAGGTTAGGATTTCTTACGTGAGAAAAGACCCGTTTCGATCCAAATCCAAAAGAAATCCAATTAGTGTTTTCCAACACGAGGGTTTTCCCAAAAAATCACAAATCAAGAAACAGTTCCAGAAAAGGATTATACAATTTAACAGTCGAAGCACTTTTTCAATTTCAATTAGTTAAAACGAAAAACCAAATCACAAACGAAATAAATTAAATAAGTCGATAGGATAGAGTCAAAGAGTTATAGTAGTAGTATAGGCGAGGATGAAAAACAGGTGCGAACTGAACTGTGAGACAGCACAGTCAACAATGGACAACACTTGAGACAATTTTGTTACTAGAATGAATGAATTTGGTTAAGTAACCGGTAAAGACACAAGATTGATGTTTTCATGAGGAATGGGCTTTCTCAAATAAACCATGCAGATGTAACTTTCCACGTTATAATACCTGAGGGTGGCCTTCATGATACTTCGATGAAGAAAAGGGGTCTTTAGTCTTTACCCCCTCCTCTAACTATATTGCATTTTATTTTATTTTATGTCAGATCGAAAGTTACTTGAGTTGAGTTGAGTTCCTCGGCTCTCTCTCTCTCATTTACGTTTACCTTTACGTTTACGTTGCATTGCATACTATACGCATATACCCATAATAAGCCAAGCCAATATGCTTTAGCATTAGCATTACCATGCCTGCTTCTGCTTACTTAACGAACCTAACTATTTACCTTTACATTTCTTTATAGTACTTACTTAGTTAGATACTCATACAATACACAATACAAACGCTACTTATAAATGTACTCCGTAATAGGCATGCATGCATGTATGTACATTACCTCATTCACTCTCCTCTTCTAA
The DNA here is from genome assembly GCA_034694165.1 of Tomocerus mixtus. Lineage (NCBI taxonomy): Eukaryota > Metazoa > Arthropoda > Collembola > Entomobryomorpha > Tomoceridae > Tomocerus > Tomocerus mixtus. Next base: position 21,306 of record JAQFYC010000135.1, on the reverse strand, counting down.
CTCAGTCACTATGCAATTCGCATGCATTGTACACTAGATCATAATATAACAGAACGAGAACAATAATATAGCTAACATATAGGCATAAACATGTAAGTATTGTATTTATGTTCACCATTGTGGTTGCTATGTATCTTATGTACATTAATGGCAAGTCCAATAATACTCACTCAACGTTGTTGCATAGCTATAGTAGTAGATACGATTATTCTTATGCTGCCTTCTCTTGTCTTATAAAGTGTAAGTCAAATTGTATATCAACATCTGTCCCTTTATATTATGTGCTATCTTTGTAAGTATAGGCTTTATAATTTATGTACGTGCTTTAGCTTTGGCTTGATTTAGTTATCTATCCACAATATGCATATTATGTAGCGTAGCACTGAATTACATTATCTATCACAACATTACCTATAGCTAACAATAAGTGAATTTTGGTATAATAAACGCATTTGACAAAATATAGCACAAGTGTAAGTGTAACATAACATAACGTAGGTAGTAAGTACCATGCTATGAGCTTAGGATAACGTAATTTTCATTCACATTAGATTTTGCACTCTATTCCGTTGCAGTTGAATGTGAGTGTGTGTCTCGTGTTTTCTGCACTGTTCTGAGCAATTTCTTACTGCTATGTATGCAAATGTATGTTGTCTTGACTTATGATATGTATGTACATACAAATCTTGCTTTAACTATTACAGTACACTAGGTTGCATTATTACAGTTATGCCACATATTATGTAGATGTTCTAACTCTAATATACATAATGTATAGTAGTATGCATGTATATGGAGGCTCTGCTGTGCAATTCATTTATCCTTACCTATATATTATGCGAAAACATGATTTGAATTGCAAAGGAGTGGACGAGCTTCCCAACAACTTATCAACAAGCAATAATAAGACGTAATCTTGACTTTTACACACTCAGATGGATATTCCTCTTCTATAGTTTATAGATTACATGAAGAGTGTGAACAATGCTCACGTAAATATTGATGAACCATTTCCGGTTATGCCATATGATTTTGATTAGTACTACAGCTTAGAGGTAGTGTTATATTTTATATTGTAGGCGAGGCAAGGCAGAAGTAGGAAGATCGGCTAGGATGTACAGATTTTTCTGATTACATAATAACAAGTACAAGTATTGCTAGTAAGTCGTTTTTAATACCCATTTTTAATGCTCTTTTACTTTGGTATACTTAAATGAATTAAAAAAGCAAAAAATATTTGTCTAGTTTCGCTTTCCATCGTGCAATTCAACAAACTTTTCCTCTCATTTAATTTACCCATGGACATTATAATGTTTCTGTCATCTCATCTGCTTTTACTGTCTTGTACAGTAGGTTAAGAGTAAAGATTAGAGCTTATGTACAGATATGACTACTTAGTGTGGGATATTACTTACATATGCGAATAAACTTAACAATTAAGAAGTCATTCGAGCAAGCTCATCATTCCATTGCCTCAGACATAATCGGTCGTGGTTATTAAGTACAAGAGTTGGTAGAATAGAGCAGAAGTAGAGGTACCATGTACTTAACGTATGTCTGAAATTGCAATCCTAATAACATGTAAGTATTTCGCAGTTGGAAAAGACGTAAAAATAGTTTTCATCATGTGCTGCTCTTACTCTCCTTGCCATTGCATAATGTTAATTAGAGAATGAGGATAAGGAAGTCAGTTTATAGACCGTGATTTATTTTATATTACTACTAGGACCTCACATCACAATCGGTCTACTAAACTCTAAACTTACAAGGAAGGTTAGCTAAAGGCTAGCTTGGGAAGATCACAAGATTTTCTATATGATACTTACTTTAAATAGAATTTCCAGCTTGTGATTTTGCGTTGCTCTACCTAAATATGACACAATAAGGGATTTGACTGCTTCAAGGTTCAGTAATTTTTGTAAAGAAGAATGATTCATAATATCACACATTAAACTCAAAGCCTATTATGATATTTAGCTTACTCAGTCAGTAGTGAGATGATGCATTTTGTGATAAAAGCAGGAACATTCCATATTTATGTATTTAATTCACAAGGTAAGGTTTCTGCTGGTTTTACCAAAACTTACATAAACATTTACCAAAATTCAAGCTCATCTAAAAATCCATATTTGGATAATTTTCAATGTTTTCTCTGTCAAATGGAGCGTAGGTAACTATAAAAGTTAACGATATGAAATAGTTGCATAAGGAGAATGCAAACCTCGATTATGTTTGGAGGCTGATAATGATATAGATACAGTTACCCTTGTAAAAAGATATGTATTTTACAATATAGATTGGTTTTGTGTAATATCGCATTCTACATTCTACAGGTATTTCTTATTTCGTATCATTTTCCTTTATATCCTACCGACTCGCCTGCAGAAACATAAATTGAAGTATTTAGTTAAGTAACTAACACATTATGGAGGTACCAGATGAGACTACGGCAGGTAGACAGACAATTTTCCTATATATTGCAATAGCTGAAGCTGAAGTAAGGCATTACATACTTAGTAGTAGATTAAATCAAAGTTATTTTGAGATACTCCCTTATTAGTATTATAATTTGAATTGTAAATCGTTGTCACAAGCAAATACGTACTCAAGAGACACAATACAAACATTGCCCTATTAAAAACACTAACAATCTCAACCCACCTGCTGTACCTAGATCGCAATAATATCATGCTAATTGTAAAAATGCATCTTTACCATTGAGTTCATTGATTAGGCTCCCTGTCTGTGTATATAGAGCAATCATAGCTGAATGATATTGTTATTTTTAGTTGTCTTACATACACACAATGGAATTGGTTATGTAAAAACAAAAAACAAACGTAAAAATGTACATGCTTTAAGTAGTAACTAGTTGAACTACAGGTTATTGCTATTACTCTATATAGCATGTTCACTCACTCAGGTCAAAGAATTATGTTGCACTTAAATTAGCAAAAGTCCCACCCAAAATATTTGCAATCGAATCTTGCGAATTTGCATATAAGAGATAGGTAGTATAATATAAGTTTGAAAACGACGTTTACTTACATTAGGTTACTTTATACATGTAAATAAGTAGTCTAGTTAGCATATTTGTATATGGATAATGGTTAGCATTAGCATGCATAGAAACAATATTGATCTCGTTTTCACACACAACAGAAACACAAACCAAACCAGATAATAATCGTTGCCTTTGAGTAACTAACCTACAACTGAATGAGTGAGCAGTTGAATTGGCGATGACGCAACAAAAGGTGGATCCAGCAAATATAAAGTACAGAGTACGTATACAGAATAATGGCACATTACATCGAACTGACTAATTGTGATTGTAAGTGCTTTCATTATTTGATATTAGATTACAATTACAGTTGCCGATACAAACGAAATGAGTATCCGTAAAAAATTGAATTAAAAAAACACAAGTGGAGCATCTGAATTGAATTCCAAATTGACAGATTAAAAAGTGATATGCTTTATGATATTTCTACTATTTGCTATGCTACGTAAGAATGCATAAATGTAAATAAGCAGCAGTAGAGCTGTACTAGTAGCAATGGAAGACAATATTAGAAGAAAATGTAAACGATAAATAAAAGTCGCATTCGTGTAAACTTTGACCGCAATTCCATTTGGTACAGTTTGGTCAACTTGGATAAGTAAGTTGTATAGAAAGTAGAGAGGAGCGTGAATTAGTAAATAGTAGCTCGTCGTCATTCACTTCATTCCTCGTAAGATAACTAACTAACACATAAGTCAACTTAATTCAACTCCAACTCAAGACATATTATCACTACTAATCACCATAATAACTAATATCATTGTTTTCTTACCATTTCTTGACTTCTGTATCTCAATCTCTAGTTGAATTTGACATAAGCTTAAGTACGAGCTTCTGGTATCCATTGTTATGAAAATTATTCCAAATTCTTTGTAGTTCTTAGTATCTAATCTATATAAGACTGATAAGGAATAATGATGATGATATAATTTTTGTGCAAAATATTTAAAAAATTATAATGTGCTAGCTATGCAATTATGTAAATAAACTAATAATGCCTAAATGTAAGCAAGATTTTTTTTAGTTAATAATGAGGATTTACTATATGTAAAGGCACTGCATTGTAGGATTACTCACTAAAAAGTCTTCTGTATGCTGGCCATTAGTATCAAATCACACTAAATAGAAATCCTATCATTATTCACTTTAATTGCTATGTTATACGACAATTTTCTGCAAATTCTTAGTTTTTTGCAATAGCTTAAATGGCACAAAGTTGTATAATATTATTATGAAATGAAAGAATACAAATTCATATTCAAACAAAATCGTGAGCACGGTGATATTCATTATTTTTTGTAGAATTTAATATTGTGTAGTGTAGTGAACATTGTAAATATTTTAAATAATAATTATCTACAAATATTTTCAAGGGAAACATTAGCAATAGTGGCATTAACAACTCAAGCAGGTGAGATTGTTCTGTCTATAAGGTGATAAAAAGGAAAAAACCTTCATGAAATCGATACGAATATTAAGAAATGACAAGAACAAACATTTAAATGTATTTCTCCGACAAACATTGGTTATGCTAGCGACAAGATGAAAACTAGAATTACCAGAAGCGCAGATTTGTTACATAAGATGAGCGAGATAAGTACGTAATGTAATAACGTAATATTTACTATAATGCACTTCTTGGGCTTGCTTTTCTGTGGCTTTCTATTGTTATGGGAATTAATTGCATTGCTTAGGAATCTGATGCAGAGTGCAAGAGGCCCACACTTTCTGGTTTCTGTAAATTATCTAGCCCAATTAAAATTCAAATCCCATAAAATATTATGTAGTATGTAATGTGTACCTATACTTACGTTGTTACGTTATGTACGTGCATAGTGTAAACATCACCATTAATAAACATCACCTACTAGTAAGTCAAGTTAGATAATATCGTTATTGTTAGGCATTATGCTATTCTGCAATACATTTATTTTTATTAGTGAATGAAGTATACTATCCATGCACAATATTATATTAATGAGAGAATAACCATATGTGCAGGTACCCATTACGCATATAGCGGGAGTAATCTCAAGTAATTAAGGAGCATTGCAATACATTGTATTTCTAAAATAAATATTCCATTGTCGAAGCGCATTTCCTTATGAATTGCAATAGTAAGTTGGCTTACGGGACCATTGGGAGAGTATGATCTCAATTTAATCGATATAATGCATCTATCAATAATCATCAATTATTTATTATCTTGCTAACGATTGCCAAACATAAATTGGATTGCACACAGTGAATTTGCGTTAACCACGATTTCAAAATTTCGATAATCTTTCTGATACTATAGTCTAACTCATGATTACTATATAAGGTCACATTAGTTTTGGAGAGAATTAATTGAATGAATAGCCAGAGACCCAAAAATATAGTTTCTCAGAGGTTTTTCTTATTAAAAGCTACGATTCACACAATATAATAAGTTGAACTCTAATAAATTGCACTACACCATAGTTAGTAAATGCATGTTAAGAATTATAACCATTAACAACATGATACATGTCTTTGTGAACAACAATGCTGAATTTATTTATGAATCAGCCAGCATCATACGAACTAACAATATTCATATGCTTACCGTACCTACATAAGTACTAATGCATGCATGTGTGAACGAACTGAAACTGAATAATAAAATATTGTCCCTATTGGCATTGTACATACTACATACAGTGCAGTGAGATAGTATGCATACTAATACCCTTAACATTTAAGCGCTGTACATGGGATCTGTACAGGCACAAACACTTTTGACAACATGACAGCTTTGACAACTTACCTTTAGCTAGCTACTTATAATAGTTGTGAGAAAATGTATGATGCTTTAATACACTATTGTAGTCACTAACTTACAAGCTCAAAACAATTATGCATTTACATAGATTATGCATATGCAATGCAACACGATTAAAAATAATACGTTCTCATGTTTACTGTAAATTGCACACAATGCAATACATTATAATAGAAAATATTCAAATGTTTTCCCGTCAGCCGAATTCGGCTTGAAGTACCTACGCCGACATCAATAATTAGCTTATAGCACTGTAATATAAACACGCGTGACAGTATTTTCTAAAGTACTTAATTTAAAGTCACTTGACCTGATCAGTGCACATTTTCCCCCATTCCATTGCATGCACAATTTCTACGAAATGGATTTTCATCAAATGCTATAAAGTTTAAGCTTATTATAAATAAATTTAGTTCACTTGCACAAAAAGTTATTAAATTCATAATCCATATTTTATTTGGTTTTTATGTTTTCGCACACGACAAGTAATAATAGGACAAAATATTTTTACGATTACTAAAAATATAATTAAGGATTGTTTATTACGGGAGGCATTGTTTGTGCTGCTTTAAGCATAAATATCGAAGTTAGTAGATTCCGTACGATATGATATATGTAGTGTTATTTAATTACTCATTATTAGGTGCGCCATTGTTCTAACACAGCATCAGCTACAGCATAAACTGCAATCTGCAATTCCAGCTTTCTGTAGAAAATTATATAGTTTACGCAATAACCTCTCTATCACTTTCATCCAACGTGAAGTTTGATGTGCGTCCGACTATGACTTTAGACTTTAGAGCACAACAATTCAACCCATAACAAGTCAACAAACGTCAATTTGAGTTAAATGTTAAATAAATTCGCACATTATGGCGCTTTTGTATACACTTGTAAAAATAGAATTCGCTGATTGTCTGATATGTATACAAACATAGATTAATTGATAAATAAATACGCCATTAGGGTGGTTACCATGTCATGGAGTTTGATTATAACATGTAATTTGATAGAAAAATATTTTATTGCTACCTAGCTAATTCTTAAAGAAGGGTGGTCAATAAGAGTAGAATTTTGGACACGACGTTTTCTTACTATTTTTTATTTATGTACATACATAATAAAGATAAAATGTTTATGCATAGCTTGGCCAGGTCACAATATCAATTCCTAAAAGTAAATAACTATTTATTTTCTAACCACAACTTGTCGCAGAATTCTTGTGAAATCTTGAACCGGAACAAGCAAAACCAAAGATGAACGAATACAAAATATTTCAAACATGCATACCTAGTTAAGCATAAATTGCATTGTAAGCAGGTGCGTGTAGCAAGTTCTGATCTGTTGCGAACTCCGTTCCATTTTTCCCATGTAAAAGATTTTATTATGTGCAACACTTGAAACGCTGTAAGTGTAAAAATAGTGAGTTCTATTGTTGTAATTATTTTATATAAACAATACTACCACAACATGACCATTGTATTAAATAGTATAATCTGCAAAACTCTAATACTTAAGCCATTATAATGTTCACGTTAATATGTAACTTACGAACGACCATATAGTATGTACAGGCACCGTTTAAAAAGTAACATGCATAATACGTAGTAATGAATTATGGTATTCACGCATAATATTGCAGAATCAGTAACTGTGTAGCTATATTTATTATGAATGAAACAGAAACATTGGTTTTAGCAAAAAACGCTAATGTAAAAGGATTTTGTTACAATAAAGCACACACAAGCAAATAATTTTCACGCTGCATACATCTCAATCTGAAACCAAACCTAGTTCTTTTACTAAACTTGACATTATTGTAATCTTTGTCACTCTCCTTAAATAGTGACAAGCAACATTGATGTTGACAGTATAAGTAAAGTCAGAGCAAACACCTTCTCATGTCTTATCTTTTAGTCAGTAAACTGAGTGTAAATATTTTGATAGATAGTCCGCCTCAAACGCAAGTGTCAAAGTGTGACTATGGTTACTCCCACTAGTCCCACTCCACCTATATTTGCAAAAATAACTGTGCAAACTCATGAAAATTTTCATAAGATTTCGTAAGGAGACCCCTCCTGTACAAAATTTCAAAACCCCGTAACAGATCTGATTTTTTTTAAAAAAAATGTGACTAAATGTTTCGTAAAGAAAAATTCCATTTAGAAATTTAATTTTTATGGCTTAAAAGACGAGATATGCATGTAGATAATGTCTATCTTATTTCTTGTCTGATGTGGCCTGGCTTGGCTTGTCTGGTCTGCTTATGTGAAGGGATTGCCAACTCTACTCAACTCAACTGTCGCAAAAGTGAAAAATGGTATTTTTATGTATAATATTATTATGATAAATGTTTCCACCACACTTAACGTTGAGTTTTTTGATGGAAATGTAAAAATACAGATTAGGCGAGTTTCTTTGCAGATAGATCAGAACAAGGCAGGTACATACTGTAGAGCAAGATGTAAAAGCAGCAACCTGTAGTCAGTGACAAGCATATCAATGTGCATGGAGTATCTGAGACAAAATCACACCACACTTCTTGGCTCTTCAGACATGGACGCAACTAGTATAATTCTAGTATTGTTCGCTAAAAAATTTAATGATGTAAACATGATGAGTTTTTATAGGAATGTTCGTTGCATATTAGTTCACATCTCACAATTTACATGTTCATGTTCATTTTTAAAAGTGAGTGACTTGACTTGGCTTGGCTATGGGCTCATGAATGCCTAATGTATGTATGTATATCAGACCAAAGCAGTGTACGAGGCCAAAACAGCAATTGCAGCCTTTTGTCGTTCATAAGATCAAATCATGGGTCAACTCAGTTGACAGAACAAGAATTAATTAAATAAGGCGAAAGTCTGTCCCCAAACCTCTTAGATAACTACAGTCTACTTTCGTTAGGTGCTATAATACAAGAAAATGCTCAGCCACCATAAACAGCTACTATCTTTGTCGTTTTCCTATTATTACCATGCTATCTAAAGTAAGTGAGTATATATAGTAGTAATAAGTATATATTATATACTTATTAGGTATACATAAGTAATTGAAACGGCATATATAATGACAAACAAGCAATCAATGGGCTTTATTATAATAATGTCATATTGTCTATAACAATACGCGGCTTGCACTAAGACAATTTATTTTAGTATATTTGTCTCAAGCAAGTACACATATATTTAGTTAATGCAGAATACAGATAAGCCTGTCATTAACCAACATTATTTACTGTTGTAGAAGAAATGTAAAATTTATTAGCAACTTACCCTTTATTTTTCTGTTTTAGGCAAGAATTATTTATTTGTGTCGGAACTTTCCGTATTGTCAAGTCATTGCAGTGCCAAACCAATACACGTCATGCATTGTTACTTACACAAGTGAAGCTATACGTAACTTTTTGCTGTAGTAAACTAGTAAACTTTTATAAACCAACTATGTACTGAATTACAGAGATAACAAAAATATTTTCCGTCATGCATTACATTTACATTGCCAAGCGGTCACATAATATATGTCCGCTAGTCTTTTCTCTGTTATCCTTGCGTTTACTAAAACTTGTCTGATAAAGCAGACTTCACATAAAATGTGTGATTTGGAGCTCAAAGTTTGCCATTTCCTATGACCAAACTATAATTCATAAATATGTATCTCAGTAATATGATATTTCTAATTTTTCTACTTGCAGTGCAGTATATGAGCTAGTTGTACATTTAGAAGTTCCTCGAAAATGTAGAATTAAGAAACAATAAACTAATCAGCGTATCCTAAATCAACAAAACATCACATCAGTCAATACTATGCACCCAAGTAACTGTAAATTAATCTGTAAAAATGTTTTGTCGGAATAGAAATAATTCACTTACAATTTGCTACATGTTTGTTTTCTTTAGCAATAGTAGCTGTAGTTTTATTAAACATTATGACATTACAATTTTGTTTAGGTATTGGGTACATCTTTCATTTAATATGATTTTTGCACACTAATTTTTCGCAACTTTGCAACCCAAAAATTCAAAGAAATGCTTTCGATCTTACCTTGCCGAAAGCAATAAAAGATGTATAATCACGATCGCTAGTAGTTATGTATACCTACGCTATAGCATACAGAGGCGACGGATTCTAAGCTATCCTTTCTTGTAAAGGTAAAGCGAAGTACATAACATAGCCATACAAATAAACGTATTACTATATTACTGTGTTGCGTTTCTAACCATGCACTACATAAAACAAAGGGTTTACAAATACAAACAAATATTTAATGTCTTCAATTTATGTGAATCAAGGTACAGAGGTAGGTAAATGATAAAGTAGGTAATTATTACAATAATAAGTGTAAATTGTAGCAGTATTATGCTACTGATTCATTGGAAAATAAGTTCAGCATATAATTCTGTAATAGGTACATGTACATGCAATTATCAAACACAGAATTGTCAATCAAATAGCAGCAGTCAGGGTAAAATACAATGCGATTGTAAAAACTATTGCTTATAAAAGATGTACTACATTGTTTTACTTTTTAATCACATCGGTATATTTTACAGTAATCAAAAAAGTGTCATTCTTACTTTTTTGGTAAGTAAGGCTGGTCATCAGAAAAGGGAATCACATATTTTTATGAATGGTATTGTGATCCTCGTTGATACATTAATTAACGAATGAGTAGTTCCCTTCTGCATGTGTACATAGGCATATAATAGCGTATATAAAATGTTTGTCTTCTCATTCACTGTTAAAATCAAAATTGTCTTGCTGACTATCTGTAGGTATCTCCTTCAACTGATAATAAGTGCAAACACTTTTGCTGTCATGACTCTCTCCTTTTTTCGTTTGCGGTCCTCTAATCCAAATTCATCGAAAATGCATCTGCAAATACTACAAGCTCGTATTTAGTCTACATATTATACAGATACCTGCCTCGCATGATAATGCTAATATTATTATTATAAGTAGAATTAATACTTAAGTATATGCCTTCTCTGTGCACTTGTTTATCAATTTGAATTGCATTTCATTTTCAGACAGATCAATATTGACGACAGTTGTTCTACTGAGATGTCCCTTCACTTTTAAAGCAGAGTACGTATAAGTATGTGTATAAAAGTATACCTATTTTAGGTTATTTAGTGGACGATTGCTGGTTAGGTCGTGGCAACAAAACTTTTTTGTTGTAGGTACTTTGTTCTCATTTTGATAACATGCCCACTGCAAACACTCTATCTTACAAGAAAGTTTGATACTTGAAAACTATCACATCAGATCATTCCATCCTATTCTATTGCACAGTACTAAACTACAACCAAATCAAGATAAATATTTTTGAGCACTCAAGAGATGATTGATTGCTTATGTTGTCTGGTAAACTTGTAGTTAACTTGCATTTATTGTATTATCCAATTTAAACCATTTAATATATTGTCATGATATATGACATTATGCTATACTATCTATCTACCACTAATCACAATATCATTGGTTAATTTTATACAAGTTATAGGCACAATACGTGCAATTTATAAATAGGATATTGATATTCTAGATCGTATTAAGAATTTAATTTCTCTTAGTACCACCCCTTATATAATATTAACTGGTTTATTAATTGAATATTGACTTACTTCTTTAGTAATTTCCATATAACTATTTAGTTTCATGAAAATCACCAAACAAGATCATGATGCTATAATATGCAATTTCAAATAAAAATTATGTTTATACTACTATTTTAAAGCTAGGAAATATCTGTAAATTCTAATTAGGTGTATACTACCACTTAAACCCTGTTCATTCCTACTTTCGTTTTCATTTTTTTCACAATTTCAGCTGGCCAGTCAATTAATAAGTATGCCTGGGTATAAGTTTTAGGTAGGCATATTTCAATTTCATAGGATCATCATATGAGTAGTCACTGTAGACAAGGTACCAATTTTTTCATAGGAAACCTAAGTACCTACCTATATTACCAATACAGCCTACATTCAATTATTTGAAGTACCACCAGTAAAAGTACATTCTAAATATTTTGCAGCATGTGGAGCTGAGGAAGGTACCTCCTTTACGATTAAATAAAAGACTTTATGTATACCGTACCGTAATCGACGATTTAGATGCCCAAGGTCATAATAGTGCCCCTGTGACAATAGTGTATTATTTTTGATGATTAATGGCACTTCAAACTGCAAAGAAGATTGTAAACTAATAATTCTCCATGTGTATTTTTCAAGTCAAATATGAGGCTTGACATCGAGAGTATCCCTGTAATACTAATTGGTCAATTAGAGTGTGTAAGTAGAACACACATTATGATGCCTTACCCCAAGAAATTGTGAAGATCTTCATCAATTTTTTTCATTTATTTTATCAGCCAAAATATTTATTGCTCCGGTTTAGATTGCACAGTTTTGCATACACCACACACATTTAATTATAAATATAATTCAACTAGAAAGGTCCTTCAAAATAACAATAAAAGAATTCATTTTTAAAATTGTTGAAAAGCCTATATACCTTTATATTGTTTATACTATTGAATTGTTAAATAATACAGAGATTACTGAATCTATTTAGAATTATACATCACATTGTTCTTAGTAATGTTTCAATCAAAAATTAAATTGAATACTATAGTCACAAACATGATATATATTCATTTGTAATTGTTTTTACTATGGGGCTACCAATGATTAATTGTCTCATCATCATGCATATTATCTCTCAGGCAGTTGTGTAGTGCTAGAATTGCTCTAGTACATTTTGGAAGGAAATATTTGATGAAGATATAGTAGTATTTGTAAATAGTAGTGAGTACCAAACTGCCACATATGTATAATAAATCGCTTACAATCACTTGTATAATCAATTGTACGATATGTTCATATACGAAATTCATTATTTACTACTTGGTACATCTGCATGAATATCACGCAGTCATGTATTAATAAAGATACAGATAATATTAGTAATAAGAACTAAAACAAAGCTTTCGCTCAACTCAGCTGGAAGGTGGAACCAATTTCTACAGAATTCGTAACTATTTAATGCATAACATTCCATAATCTGTAGTGGAGCATTTAGTAGTTACTGTTACACATAAGTAGGTGCTTGCTGTATCCCAATATGCATTTATTAAAAGTCCGGCACCACCCTTCTTAATAATCTTGCAATCAAATGGATTTCAGAAAGGCTTGCTTACAATATAACCTGTGCATATATATGTTCTATATAATATATATTATTAAACAGAGTGAGTACATTGCATTGTATGATGTTGGGATACATGTGCCATGTACCTATCATAAAATCTTATCTAGACTTGAATACATGTAGCCAATAATGTAATGTAGACTGTAGACTGGACGGGTTAACTAATTTGACAAGTTGTGATTGTTTCAAATAAATGTAACAGTCTATTTGGAATATAATAATATAAGTATCAATAATCTGCTTATGTAGAGTAACTTGCTTATATTGGTCTATTATAAAAATAAATACCTTCACATTGTGGCAAGGTAATAATATTTTTCTAGAAACTTTAAAATGGATAGTGCATATAAAGATTATGCATTATAGTGGGTCCACTCCAATCCAATCTGCACGTTAAATTTGTCTTTTGCTTTTGTCTGGTTATTGGTGTGTGAAAAGAGATAAGGTTAAATCAACTGCATATAAACAAGTCTTCATGGTTTGCCTTCCAAGTTTCGTTGACACTTGATTTTATGGTACTATGTCAAGGCAAAATCACCCGTCTCTCCTTAACAAAGATGTCAGACTATTTTGTATTGTAGAAAATTGAGAGATGTAGATTATTCGACGCAGTTAGCAAAATTATATTTACTTTATTATCTTCTACGTATATTTACATACATGAAACAATGCAGTAACTGCAGCATAACAGTATAATTTGTTATTATAAATATTAGGCATAATACTAACTAACATTAACCACTAACCTAAATGAATAGGAGTATACAGTACCTACTGTGCCAGTAACAATAACGATAAAGCCCAGGCCATACTACTTTTATGCAAAATTAAATGAATATTTAAAATTTATACATACATACATGCAAATACATATTATAGTGAATAGAACCTACAACTTACAACCTATCTAAATATATTGACTGAACTGAGCTAAAGGAACACCTGCTATGTATTGCTATGTATTATAATACTTGTTTGTGTTTAAATGAATATTATGAATAATAGAATGCATGCTTATCATTAGTTACTTTGCTTGCTATTATGTGAAGGAAGGTGGATACCTGAGTAATAGTAGTAATAATAATGCTACAATAGAGAGTGTATACTACATACTCTACTATTTGTAGTCCGTAGTTAGTCTAATGCAATACTAACCTAACTAGTAAATAGTCTTGTAACAATAAGTACGTATACATAATATGTACAGTGAATATTATGCTAGTTTACTAACTAAGAAGTAAATAGGTAATTGCAAGCTTTGAACTCTGTGTAAGTGGCAACTTTAATTGTTGTAGTTAAATTTTTCAAAGAAAACTACAGCAAACTTGACTCTTTTAGCATAAAATGAACCTTGTAATTAGTATTGCCAAACTTCTGCAAGTGGTGAAGTGCATAATATTGTTTTATAAGCTAAGTAATTTACTATTGCTCATCAATCAGCACCCAGCAGTATGTACGTAGTATTGTAAAGTTTTCTATGGAAGCATGCCACGCTACAGCATTTTTGCATACATCACCATTTCTTAGCATTATGTATTTAAATGATAGTATTATTCGCAATCCAAGTGCAACTGATTGCAACAGAAATTACATTACAAATAAATCAATCTTTTTCAAGTTTATCCCATAATGTCTATTTAATTTCTAAGCATATTATACTACTATTATATAATACTATTTATTAACTATAGAAGCTAACTTCCAATCGGCAGTGTACGTAGAGTGTAGTGTTTTACCATTTACTGAGCCCATGACGATACTGTAGCGATTAATATCTACCAGTATGGGCAGTAGGTTGATATTATTACTACTAGTAATTCATAACTGTAACACGAATGTTTTTAGCACTTCCCCCGGAGCAAAAATTCTGCTTACATGAATGACCTCCTTGTATCGTTCAATTTATGGCATTTTATGAAATGCATAGGGTGGCTAAGGAACAAAAGGAAAAGTTCATTTTGTTTCGGTCGAGATTTAGTGATATTTATTTAGTGCCAACAACAGGATGGAGCATTAAACAGTAATTCTCAACTTGTTTTCAAGTTTGTATATTTGCTTTGTTACAGAAAAACACTTTGTAAAGGCTTTTTTATTTATGAAACTCGATTAAGTACAAACGTTGCATCATCATTCTCTTTTAAATATGTTCGTATATGTATAATACATTCTTAAGACTTGCACTAGCTAAAGCTTAGCAATCGAAAACAACAGTACTTCTATTAACATCTAAATCAATGCACATTATGTAGGCTAGTTGTATCACTTATTGTATGCATGTACCTCCAACGGATATCTAAAAATTGGAGCCACACGCTGTAACTAAAAACAAAGGTTAATTACTATTTTTATAACAAAGGATGCATTACGAAAGCATTTATCTATTGATGCAATGCAAGATCACTTCATATCCTTTTTATGGAATTCTCAGGATCATTTAGATATTTTATATTCATTTATTAATACGAATACCTTTGGTACCTATTGTACAGAAAAGTAAGGTGATCGGATCAGAAAATAGTTAATTATCACCAAAATAAGATTAAATATTAGTATTAAGTGTACCTGCAGAGTATACCTTATGCTATCATATTATGTATTGTAAAATACACACACTGAGATAATACTGCTCCACTAAACAAAATGAAGTGAATCATTAAAATAATAATTGAGATAATAATTCAGGTACGTACGTGAGTAACAATATGTTAAGTAAAGTAAGTTTGTAATTTAATCCTCTATTTGCTAGGTTTGTTTATATGTTCTTATTATTGTGTCCCTGTCCTATCATACTCGTATCAAGTAACACACTTTCCATTTTCCTAGCTCTCTATCCACAGAACGAAATAGATCGCTTTATGTGAGCGCAAGATTGAGATCAAGGAAACTTCTTCCAGTCTGAAAACATTCTTCATAATCAATTTCCTGTTGCTTTTAAGAAGTGGTATGCTGGCGACAGCTAAATCGTCTCTATGGCTAACCGCAAGTAAATATGTACTAATATGGTATGAAAGACACTCTAGCCATTAATTTGCTTTTTTAGTTTCATTGATGATGTGCAGAAATTTTTATTGGTGAAATGAAACCTTTTGGAATTTATTCAGTAGACACTTTTAATTACGTAAGTAATCTAAATCGCAGGTATGAATTTACCAAAATGAATCTTCTCGGTAATTATATCCATTTTAAAGTTGATAATTTTTTAAGATAAATATTTTAAAACGACAATAGATAATACATACAGCAATGTTTGTAATAACACTATTTCCTAACTAAAATAATAAGTATTTATTTAACCTAATAAAGATTTATGTTTCATATTGTCGTAATATGACAGATCTTGATTAACACACCCGACAATTAATCGTCGTACGTGCTTTGTAATCGCCAAAGGTTTTCATGAAAACTACTTAGTTAATATAATTTATTGCTTAGTTAATTACTACAATTATATAATATTAGCATTACAAGGAGGCAGGTTAGGTACATCGTATAGTTTACAGTAATTTTCATAAATACTCGAAAAAGGTGTGGGTAAAAATTGGCTAAACTGTCTCATTGCATTGCAAGGTTGCGTGTTGTAAATGAATTTCGCTATTAAATTATCTGTACCATATCTATTCACCTGTATATTTACTTAACTATTAGTTAATGTCCTCATTGTACACATTTTAACTTACCGTTAATACCACGTAGATGTAAAGTAGCTATTACTACTTATTGGATGTCAATGCCATGTCAGAGAAGTAGAAAAAACAATTGAGTTTCCACAATTATCAATTAACCGAAAGTCAGTGTACCTATAAACAATGAAACTTGTTCTATACAAACACTACAAACTTTATAGTATTTGAATTCGTGAACG
Source organism: Tomocerus mixtus (assembly GCA_034694165.1). Taxonomy (NCBI): domain Eukaryota; kingdom Metazoa; phylum Arthropoda; class Collembola; order Entomobryomorpha; family Tomoceridae; genus Tomocerus; species Tomocerus mixtus. The sequence continues at coordinate 4,362 of JAQFYC010000135.1, read as the reverse complement.
AATTTCCTATTAATAATTCAAATATGTCTATTTTATTAATTTCTAAAATGCAATACATTTAGGTTACTTTTTAATCCACTATTAATGTATATTCTTTTTGTGTTGCGTGACAGTGCAAAGTCAGGATAACCGTTTAACACTATTAAACTAACCTATGAACTATGAACTTGTCCACTCTCATGATTTTAGCTAAAAAACATTATATAATAAATGTTGTCTTATGCAGCATGCACTTTAATGTAACTGTGACATATTATTTCAGTTACATTTAGCATCAATATGTAATAATATTCTATAATATCTCTGCATAATCGTGCACCTAATAAATATTTAATGTGTATATTTACATTCAACGTATATACTTATTTGTTTGTATAGGTGTACTGCAGTTTTCAAAAGATTGACTTGACGTTGCTGATGCGATGGTGAGTACAAGTAGCAAGGTGAACATTAAAATGAAATAGTTTCTCAACGTTCTAGGAAATATTCTACCCCAATTCACATAGTGATGAGCCCCTGTGTAATAAATAAACTGTACTTGTACTACTTATACGAGTGAAAATCATTCTGCGTACTACTGCATACACTACAGCACTATATTTACATGGCTTAGACTAAACTGCCTTATCAGAAATATTTATTAATGTGATGAATTTGTCTGTTAGTTAGTAGCATAACAGTCAACTTGAGCTGCCGTTATATGTATCTTAGTAATAATAATGCACTGTCATAAAAATGAATGCACACGGCATTAAATATTATATAACTATTTATTTAACAATCTAATTAAATATGGTATGCTATATGTACTATAGTATTATACAATAGATACCTGTTCGTCTCCCAAGTGCAATAACATAAAATGGTGTAGCGTACTTGTGTTGTTATCAGTTAAAGAATAAATATAACGAAGAAGATAATACAATAAAGACATAAAGTATGTTATTGGATTAGAGTGAGTGACATACAAAGTGTGCAGGTGAATCTTACGGATACTATTGATCCAATATTATTACCAACACTTATTGTACATTTAGCAAAGTACATAATATACTACATATTATATAATACAGCTCCTCACTTTTTAGCATGTTACGCAAAAAAATGAGTTACGTGGATTAAGTACGTACCTATTACCTATGGATCACTAAAATTGCATGCAAACTTCAATTATTTATTGGTATTATAAGATTCGTGTCGACAAAAAGTATAATTTTTGGAGAATTGCATTACGACCACACATCACAACCTAGTTTCATTTTCATTTCGCGAGTTATCTAATAAATTATAATCACTTTTTGCTACATCCTTTGCAAATTCTTATTATCATTTCGCTCACATACCTTGCTTTTTGGTATCTACATTGATTCTCTATGGAGCTTCTTACTTAAATTATCGTTAGTGTTAATAGGTGCTTCTTTGTTACCTGATAGTTGACGAATGACTGAGCAATTATTTGCAAAAGCGAAGCGAAAGATGTTGGATATGAGATGTGCATGATAAAGTTATATTAATATTAATCTATGGAACTCAACAAAAGGTAGGCAACCGCCGCAGTGGAGTCGTAACGAAATATTGAATAAAAAATGAAATTCATCCTACCTACGGTTGGATTAATTGTGAAGAAACAATCTTCAACCAAATAGTTCGAAAGGTTGGTTAACTTTGATTTTCGTCTAGGCACGTATAAACAAATTATTTAGAGTAAGATGTAACAATAAGTAACATTATTAGAAGGGGTATGTACCTATCCCAATCAAATCATTATTAAATTGCACCAAGATGCTCGCAAAATTAGGACAACTGATTACTACCCATACAATACTTCTTATCCCCATATTTGGCCTTTATATTATTAATCCAATTTGATTTTCCCATTACTCCATTTATTTTTTTGTATTTGCTGATTTTCTTAGCCGACCTTGGGAATATCCGACAGATTGGATGCAAATCAATGTTTTTTGAAGAAGTATGCCAAAAAGATTACTATTAGTGGAAATGTTAAGATGACTTTTTATAAAAAAGAGTTAAACTGAATAAAAAATGAAAAAGAAAGCTGTTGTCCTTAAAGTTGTAATATTTTGAAAGTTAAGGATAGTGGGAATAAGTTGTCATTTGTTTGTTGTTATGCATGACGTTTCTTGATTGCCAGCATAAGTTTCTTTGTCTAAACAATAAAGTGGCACTTTAATGTGTCACTAATGAGTTTCAAAACATGATACATGATGGGTGAGACAACATACGGTCCAGGTGTTTGATATACATTTAAATTGGATCTGTGACTATATCAATCTTTTCACCAGGCAACTGTTCGCACTTATTTATTTATTATATTACTTTGCAGTCCTTCTTTATCCCTGACCTCTTAATCCAATTTTTTCCCTGATGAGATTTACTTTCTGGTATTGTAATATTTAAGGTGTATACCAACTATTCGTAAGCCTTTGTATAACTCATAATACGTTTGAAGGAAAGTACAAAGTATAGACAGAGTAGAGAAATATATAAATTTTTTTCTTCCCATACATTAAACATTCTGACATTGTTTCTTCCAAATAATCATCAATTCCTGTATTACTATCTCGTAGCATTATTATTAAATAGCCAAATTAAATTATACAGTTACAGTATTAAATAACCTACGTAAGAATGAATTCTGCTTAGCTCGTATTATATAATTACACTCAATTAACAAGCGTAACCGTTACTTGTATTTATGTGCACGATTAAAGTATATTGACATCATATTATTATACGTATTATATTTGTATACATTATGCCCAACGATAAATAAAATAATACCTCCGAAAAATAAATACTCACAATCAGATATTTTAAGTTCAAAACAATATAAAGTACAATTTTGAATATTCATATTAAATAATTTCTTTGCGCTACTGCTGTTCATAATACTGTTGGTTCTCATGCATTAAACGTGCAATAGTAAACTTTAAATGAAGAACATTAACAATTATGCATGGGGATATTAAATAATCACAACAAATAAATAATTACCTACCTAATTATTTATTGGCATTTTATTGCCTTTTCTACGAATTTCTAAAATTTCAATTTGCAAATAATTGGTTGATGCATTTCGTTTTGGTACATAGTTGTAATATATCCCTGCGTAAAAAAGTACGGTTTAGTAAAAATTTATTTAATTAATTACTAATCAGTGGTATTGAAAGCTTGCGCAATAGGCAGCATATGTGTTGTTTTCAACTTATTAACAATCTTGTCAATAGGAACAAAAGAAAACGACAATAAAAAGATGCGGCTGGCTGACTGTGAGAATTAGGTTTAGTACAAAGTTGATCTTACAGTCTGAATGATTAAATTTTATGACATTGGTTGCATGCACTGCAAGCACTCAGATTTTTATAAATAGATTTATAGATCAACGGACGGATGCAATTTAAGCAGCGTGATGTCCAAAGCAAAGCAACAAAACTTAAAGAATATAATTATTGTAAAAGATTAAAATTTTTATTTAGGTACATTTTATTATTGTAATGCATTATCAGTATTTGTTTTGCAGCCTAAACTTTCAGAGCAGAATTATAAATAAGTGGAAACAACATAAGTTTGCATAGGTAGCTTAAGCAGTCTAATAAATGTGTTTAAGCTATCATGAAAAGGCAGATAGCCAAATCATTTTTCTCTTTCGTCACTTTTTGTTTAGTGAAAAATGCAGAAGTAGATATTAAAAAAGATTGTATTACGATATACATAGCAAGATACTATTTAGGTATTGTAAGTGGTACCTAGGTATGTTTATCATGCGTTCCTAGGTGTAAATTTAGTGGTGTAGTTGCATCATTTACATGACATGAGCTTGAGTTATAATGATGTTGATATGAAGCAACATGTACTTGCTTGCATGTAACTGTGAACCATGAAAAGCTACATTTATGTACATGTAAGTAATTGATATACTATTTTTCCTGTTCCTAAATAGCTCTTCAGTTTATTTCTGGTTTTTCAATAGTTTTATAGCTCTTCCATTGCATTTGCAATTGTTTACGATCTAGACTCTATTGCACAAATATTAATTGCAATAAGTGGTATAAAATATTACTACCTAAAGTGCAACTAACACATAAGTAGATAAGGTTGAGGGTAATTATCATAACATATAGCCTATCTTGCCTTGCCTTGTTTTGGTCAGCTTACCAAATCAGCCCTTACATTTTATTTTAAAAAGAAAAATTAGAATACATTTTTCATTTGCTACAATTATCGCAAAAATATTAGCAAAATCAGAAAAGTCGTTTTTAACGATACCATCTACATACATTCATTAAGATAATAAAGACTACTATAGAGTAAGCACGTGCATATCTAAGCATATCTAAGATC